>NHOP01000439.1:0-15241 GCA_018697155.1 Pyramimonas parkeae | reverse complement strand
TACCGGTTGGGAAAATCCTAGGGATACGCATGGTAGACGAAGGGGGCAGGTTGCAAGCCATCCCGGGACGGGAGTTGTACTCTTCCGTCACCGAGTCCATTGAGACACAAGTGTCCATGGACGGCATTTACAGTATGTATATTGAAGATATTGCTGCAAACCCGCCTTCCCCAGAGCGTATCACTAACCCCACCGGTGACGATCAGAATGCCCCACCGCTTCCAGTGGTGGTAGTGATACCAGCTCCACCGGCAATTAACACTGTCAGCAATGGCAATGACTCAGACATGACAACGATTATTGTCATTATTGTGGTAGTTGCAGTGTTCGTGACGTGCATCATTGTAGCCGCTGCTGTCGCAATATGGCATAAGCAACGCAATACTGGAGTCATGCCGGCATCGCCTAGCAATGAGCAACAGGGGTTGATTGAGAATAGAAAACCCGGTGTCGAAGGTGCGCAATTATATTCTTCATTCATTTTTCGTATGCATGTTTGATTGTGCAGGATACAGATTTGGTCAGTTTGTTTTCTTGATTAAGTCACATGAACATGAAACAACCTATCAGCACCAAAAATAAGTCGGATGCAACATGCCGTTGTTCAATCTGCGATGCGATTACCTGCATGCAGAAGTAGCATTCCATCCATCAACAGTATGCTGGTTATGACATTTACGGCGACTGTAGTTTGTTGGCGGACAGGGGCTCTGGTTGCCGATGATCGTCCTGTCGTCTCCCCAGCGTCTGCGGCATCCCCAGTGGGCCTGCTTGAGGCACCTCTGCAGCCTATTGCTCATTACGTGGAGTCTCCACCGAATCCCGAACAACTGGATCCAGATGGTGCCAGCTCGCTCGGTGGAACACGCGCGTCCGCATCGCTGAGTCCGTACGCTGATGAGCAACCAGATGAAAACACTCTAAAATCCAGTCGACAGACTGAAATCACGTCTGTATAAGTGTATCAAAATAGTTTTTCTTTATGTTTAGGTACTTGATTATCAGTTCTAGGCATTATTATTTGAGCAGAATGATTGTAAGGACGAGACTCCACTTCCTGCCTATATGATATGGGTTCCCTTGAAACGCTGCGGACGCACGTACAAAATTCAGTTTTTGATTGTTTGATGCAAATGCATGGGATCGATTGGTTACTGTCAACGCACCGCATCTTTGGTGTGTGTGTGGCCAACATGGGGAACTTGGTATTCGAATCGGAGGTCGCATTGATCAGTGACTTCGAGGCTAGGAATGATTTTGTTCGCATACGACGTCCGCCGGTGCACATCAGGTTCGCATAAAGCAGTATTCTGAAAAATGGCAATGATTTATGAGCACGATGCATGGCCGTTACTTGCTTTATCCAGTCATTGTCATCCAAAAGTAGTCATGTTGCATGTAAGAGCATGAAACATGGTGTCAGTAGCAGACTAAGCTGCATACATATTCGTGGTTCGGCACGTAGCACGGTGACAATGTCGGATGGTCTAGTTGGTAGAGCTACGGCTTCCTACGCGGTAAAACCAAGTTAGAGCGCCGATATGAGTAGGTACAAACCTCGGTCGATGATTTATCAAAGGCCACGCTGGCTGCCGGGTCATCTTAAATTAGCGAGTGACCAAACCAATCGCCTAAACAATCGCCATGAAGAAACTGGTGATTCAAACGAGAGCACGGCGTGGACAGCATTATTTTGCACATTAATGCTGCATTCGCCATTGAATGTACGGCATCAGTACGGGTAACTGCACGGCTAGCATGGTTTCGTAGAGTGCCGAAATTACCTGAACGGCCAACAGCAATGCGTTACATCATGCCATCTGGTTCATTGCCTGTATGTGTAGTCACCACTTACATATTCGCAGTGAATGTTACTTGTTCCTGAATCACACGCTAAACACTTCCGTTGCACCCGATATCCTACATAACCAGTGTACATCATAATACCCAATTGCATGTATGTTGCACTGATACACGATCTCGTACTCTGCATTAGATTTGCCTGTTGGCATGTGTAAGCGCGTATGAATTTGATAACACATTTAGTATGTATAAAAATCAAGCACGCCATTGTTGTTTCTAAACTTCATGATCAAATGTGCCAACTACACATAAGCTTACAAATGAGGTGGCAGATAAGTCTCGTATAGGAACAGGATACTTGACTATCGCGCGACACTACTCTCCCCTGGCTATCGGATGTACTGTATTTCAAGATAACATCTCAGTGTTGTGTCAATTAGAATCTTAGCACATCTGAGGCGAACATATCTCCTGTGCCAGCACGTGTTGCGAGGTACAAGGAACAGAAGAAATAAAATGAGAGGTCCACACCATATGCATGCAAGATGGAATCACTGACCTCCGAAATGGCGAACGGCTCATTTATGCATGCTAGCTCGCAAACTCGCGATGGTTCGTCCGTATTTTGTTCTTTATAATTTGACTATACCTATTGCCTATGGAATTGAAGATGTGACATCATAGGATTTGTACTGTTTGTTATGCTGTACATATTACTTTCACAGCCTGTGCATGCGATAAACAACACACAGTTCGTGACATGTTTTTATTTTTAGATTGATTTTCCTTCAAGGATCGCCAAATCCAGATTTTCATGTCCTGATATGTTCACATGGTGACTTTACGATACATCTCGGTGGCACGGCAAGATGTGTTTGTGCATTGCTCTCCCATATCGCACTTGGCAGATGGATATGATTTTAGAAACACATCGCTGTACACCAACATAAACATACATCCATCATTCTTCTGGGGTGCGGTACTTGATGAGTTACACAGCGCAACCAACAACTACTTAAAACTACTCGAAATCAAGATTCAACAAAATCACACTTTGCAGATAAAAATTCTATGCAAGTTGCTGGTATACATCAGTCTTGAATCAAGTGCCAAACAACAGTTTACGACAATCTTGGGGGGAGGGGACACGTGCTACTATGAATCATACGAGAAGAAACAAATCAGAATAAGCATGCAACGAGTTGTTGTTTGCTAAGCTGTGCCTTTTTCAGTGTGCGAAGAAGCCTGCTAGGTGAGTCTGAGGGAACGAAAGCTATAGAAAAGCACACGCAACTCACAGCGATTTGAAGAGCTGATCACAGGATGGTGCACCTGTAAGAAAATGACGGATTTGATAATAACCAAAGCCCTTGTCATCGATCTTGAAGGTTGGCAGTATCGACGCCAAAGCACAATGACGCCACAAGCTAATTCGCATGTGGAACGTGTGGGGAGGAAGAGGTACAAATGATGCACATACACCAGTCACGCCTTAAAAAATATATCTTGATCTTGGAACTGTAGATGGCTGCCAGAAAACACATCTACGATTGCTTGCGCAAAATAGCTGGCTTGCCAACTGTATGCACAACTAACTGATATCCCAATATCATGAACGCAATAGAGCCTCCAGCAATCACGATAATATCCAGGAACTTGTCTCCAAGATAAGTGTTAAACCCCAAGTCTTCAACAATGTCGTCACCACTTGTAAAGTTCTTGTATAGTCCGGTGGTGGTGTTGTCATCCTTCAGGTTGTCAGAATTGACACAGTTGTCAGGATTGACACAGTTGTCAGAATTGACACCACGTTGGTACAAGAAAAAAACACATTGCAGTTACATGAATGAAGGGTGCATGCAGCTTGTTGCAAATAATTGGTTCCATGATCACCAGTATCAGTATACTAGTGTTAAATTTCATGAGATATTGAAATGGAAGGAAAATGGTTCCTCTCATCATTGCATGACATAAATCCGAGTTCATCGTGCAAACTGCAATGGTGGACATGCTGGAGTGGTGTACACGGAATGAAACCAATGGCTTGCCATGACAAAATCAATTCTCAAATCATCCTAATGCGCATACAGTTTAACTTACACCATACACCTATCACATGGCCAAAACAACCTCGATTCTTGTTGAACCGCTGTCAGTCGCCACCAAATGACACCTTACATAGCCGTACCATGATCAGGGTACGATTTTCGAACTGGTTGAGAATCTCAGCGCCAGCAGCATACCGCAGCGGATTGCCGTAGGCAAGATATCGCAACGGCACTGGCACTTTATGCGTTGGGATCAACAGTCCACATAGAGGAATACACAACACTGTGAAAGGTCCCGAGAATGTTCCAATGGCGGCAGGGTAGCTGGGCATGACCATGGCAAGAACCACTGCCACGGTCTCGGAAAATGCAGCTACAAACCATGCGTTGCTCAAGCCAAACACCCAAGATCGCCAACCACTTCGGTATCCTGCGATGAGCCATGTTATATTGAAGCCCTGATTCGCCATACATGCAGCATGTGAAGAGTCAGTTCATCCAAATCTCGCATACGTCTATAAGTTTACAGCCATTGTCGGCGGCATGACAGTAAGCATTCATGTATCGAAAAAAAAAAATCGTTGTTCTCATCCTCAGACCACTTGCTTTGAATTTCGGGAAAGCAGAAACTTGACAGCATACGGGCTGGTAGGTGTACAGGGAGCGCACGCACCACAGTCGCTGTCAACGTAGCGAAGATGAACAGTGCGATCAGCAAGAAAGAAGTATAGATTTCCCATGGCCTGTAGAAGGCTAGCTTGATCTCGTGCATAAAGAGCGTCCTGTTTCACCCGTGCACAGAAACCAGTACCACATTCGTGATATTTTGCAGCATACACACACGGTGCAGACAGCGAATGTTTCAGATGTGAGCATTCACAAAACAGCATTCAACATCAACTACCGGGACAGGCCCACATTATTCAAACTTCTCCTCGCCATCTACAATGAGTTGACCCTCAACCGTCATCGTAGCGTGTCCATAATTCATGATAAATCAAGGTATCTTCGCCGTGCACAAGAGACTCCTTACTCAAACAATAGATTTTCATGTTCGATTCCATCACGATTTGCAGTACCACAGCAAGCGTACCAACATGCACACATACGTATGTACACCCAGAAAGATGCATGAGACCTGAGATATTCTGCAACTGACCTCTGTTGCTGGATCATGGGGATAGTGTTGGAGGCCTGCACCGTGTAGAAAATGATCATGAGGATGTTGATGCCCCGGCGATCGGAAATCTCGGTAGTCTTCAACAGGTGAGCACTCAGCCCTCCATAGGGCAACGCAGTGATCAGAATTGTGATGAAGATAAACCGCACGCGCTCCACAGCTTGGCTGCACACGCGGGTTGCAAGCGAACCAGCCCCGAAATTTTTACCAGAGAATGCAAACACCATCCACGAACAAGGACTACCCAAAGAGTTCTCAACACGAAATACCAAGACTCCAGGAATACCTTCAGTGGCTTGTATCCATGCATCAGAGTACACCTGACGAATCTTGCCACACAAGCCTATCGTCCATGCGCACTCGTGCAAGGAAAGCTATCCAGGTGCTTCGATCCATTACGATAGCATAATTAAAACATGCATGCCTGCTATAGAAAAGAGCGACCACATTACGACCATATGCAACATGGTCACCAGAGTGCAAAACACAGAAACAGAACTCAAAGAATTGCAAACGTGCATAATGAAATTCATATATACACGCAGCACAATTGGTCTTGGCCGAAGTCACAAGCAATCTCTGGACAAGGCCCTCCTATCTTGGAGCACACGTCTTGGAATATGCGCTGGTGCCTGCGGTTGGAATCATGCACGGTGCTCTGCTCAAGGCTATGCACGCACTCTGGGTTGCGCCAGATGTCGCGCAGCTGGCGACTCGTAATTAACGTCAGGCGGGCCGGGGCGGACAGTTCCTCCACTGGCTCCTCGGGCTCCTGCCCAAAATGCATGTGCTCGTCGAAAGGAACCGTCGGTCCATGTCCTTTCGGGATGCGTTCCTTCATCTCCAGAATTTCATTGCGGTCCAGCCCTACCATGCAATCCAGGATGAAGTCGGCTGGATTCTGGGATGGCTCCAACAATGCACCAGTGGCCTGCAGGTTGATCACATGAGTCAGTAAAAGGGTTACATCACCACATCCTAGATGTTTCCAACCGAAGCAGATCTGATTTCGAGAACGTGTTCAACACTGATGGGAAGCCGACAAGGTGGTGGAATCCTTCCACAAACCTATGTCATAAACATAATTCGGCCAAGTTCATGGAAGAACTCGAAAACACATAGAGACATACGCGGTTCGAAGGGCTCCACAACTGGGGAAGCTTGTGGGAGGGATGCGCACCATCTGAAAAACCTGTACCGAAAGCTTGGGTGGCCCCAGGTACACCACCTCCCCCCTGGCCAGGAAGAGCACGTGCAGAAACATGTGGTACATGTCCAGGCTCGGCTGGTGGATGGTGCATATGACCGTGCGCTGGTGCCGCGTGAGGTACTTGCACAACTCCAGCACCTCCATTGCTATAGTGGCGTCCAGCCCGCTCGTGGGCTCATCCATCAGCAGCGTGGTAGGGTTTTTGAGCAGTGCACACCTGCGGTCCAGGGAAATCATGCACGGACAGATAGTGAGATGGAATAAATTCCACAACAGTGTTGTGCCCGATAAACAAACACGTATCGGCAAGTCTGCAGGCCAACACTCACGTGGAGGCTATGTATCTGCAAGTTGTGAATAGGAGCAGTGCAAGTACCAATAGCCACGAGCTTGATGTATTCCACGTACGTCAACACCTGCGTGGAGGTCTCGGACCAAGGTCATGTGCAACCCCCTTAAATTCGATGGCCAGCATGTATCCATTTGCACGCAGCATTTATCGAATCAAACTTGCACGGCACGCGCTGTGGGCGTTTATCCAAACAGAGTGCACTAAATCAGAACCACATCATGAGGCTGGCGCAATTCTTTGGTTCGATCGCGACACACACTTGCTGCGTGCTTATATACAATTACGCGCGGCCACACCGGTGGATGCCGGAGAGGGGGCCCACCAGACGAATCACAGGCAGCATTGGCGGCGCACAAGAAGTAGTGCTCCCTGCGCGCGCGCCACGCTGCAGTATGTGGCAGATATGAGACACACACAATCGACTACATCACGTGTCTGTCTCCCAATAACTTTTCCCTCAACAGAATTTGGAAAACCACTTCCCAGAAGCAATGCTTTTGGCGTGTGTGCCTACCCCATAGACAGGCGGCGCCGCTCGCCTCCAGAGATGCCGCGCGCCATCATCCCGCCACCGAGCGCCCCCCCTACGTAGCAGTTTTGGGCGTCTTGCAGGCCCAGCACAGCCATCACCTGGGCTGCCCTCTCCATCTTCTCAGCGTAAGACATGGTAGGGAGAGTGAACTCGGCATAGAACATCAGCACCTCCGCCACCGTCTCCAGAACAGGGAGGATGTCGTCCGAAGTTACGTACCCCACTAATCTCGGATGAATCCCCGCCAGGAACTCGGCATGGATTTCACCTGGCAGGGGGAGCCCGCCCATTACCTGGATGAGGGAACTCTTGCCCGCACCTGCGAGGGGTTGGGCGAGGATGCCCCAGACGGCTAAGCGAACACAGTGTCGTCTCAACATACGCATGCACACCCAATTGAAATTGCATATTGAGAGCCCCGCTGGATTAGGCGACTTCGATAGCGTCACCTTCCCTACAAGGAACTGTTTCGAAAGCGGTTCGCAGTCCAGGTTTTGGTTTAGGTGTAGGCAAAGGAAAACTATTCATGACCAATTGGACAGCATCACCAGCCTGTACCACAGCACGTGCGGATCTTTGGCAGGATTCAGCTGAGCACAAGATGATTTGTTCGAATGCACCTAATATGACGTCGTGAGCTGAACGTACTTCTGCAAGGACAACATGACATTCCACATCATGAAGGCTAATCAGTAGTGTACATGAACCATTGTTCATGTACACTTCTCCATATTTTCTTACCATGTGATGAATGGTGTGTGTGTGTGTGTGTTCGACCCGGTGCTTGGGTTGTCAAGGATACTCTGTGCACTGAAATTCAGAGGAGACATACAGCATGAGTGATTGAATATGGCCAGTAGGAGAAGCTCATGACCCAGTGCATATGCACACATCGCCCACTCCGTGATAAAGGCCACGAAGGCATGACATGAACACATATTGCTATCACATGGTTTAGTTTTTCTGATGCCGTCCAAGATTCAACTGGCTAGTTTGTGAAGCACCACCGATGCACTAGGAAACAAAGCACTGGCGGCATTTCCTCTGCATGGAATGAGGCTGAGTGCGGCCAGAGTACCAAACTAGTGCAGCAAGGAGTGCACTTGTGCAGGCAGGGGCGCGTGAGTGTCTGTGATCAGCATTGTGATGTGTTCTGCTCCGCACCTGAGGGGCCCATGATGGCAAACAGAGAGTACCGCGCAACATTGAAGGAAACTGTGCGCAGAACCTCCTTCATGTTCCCCTCGGCATCCCTCACCTGACGTGCAGGCCATCCAGCAAACCACAACCCAAATGAGCGTGAGACCGTCCTTTCTAATGAAGTACAGCATACTCTTGTGCAGTAAAAAACAAACCGCTGTATCCGCTTTGCCGTTCAGAAATCTCGCTAATGGAAAGCAAGCACCTCATTCAGGGTAGCACATTTTGTAGATCCACAAGGTTGCGAAGGACAATCATGGACCAGATGAAATTTTCTTCATGTTGTGACGCCTTTCCGGGTGATATATCATGGCACATGAACATCGAGACCGAATCTTTGTGTGGAGATGATAGTGCGGAGAGCCAAAATTTCAACTATATTCAGGAAATATTGTCATCTGTATCATGCACGAGCTTTTCACCTGTGACTTGCAGGCCAGATGGAATTTCAAAAAACGACCACACCAAATGCACGAACATCTACTTGCATTCACATGTTCAGCAAATTGTGTGCAAGATGAATAAATAGTTCCACTCCAAGAATACAGCATAGACGAGCATGCACAACAGTCCGCCGGCTCGTGCAATGGCAACCTCACCTTGTAATTGATGTCAACGTACTGCAGCACGCACGTTTGTTTTAGCTCTTTGGCCCGGCTGAGCGGCGTGGGCAGTTTGCGTGAATTTGTGATGATGGAGCCATACGACTTGGGGCTGTTGGTCGATCTAGACGTTGAGAGCATAGGACCCCCCCTCCTGTCCTTCCCAAATGACTGACTGCTTGGAGCCTGTTTCTGAGAGAGTGGCGCCATGGGGGGGCGGTTGCGTAGCGACTCCACAACGCGCTTCGTGGCAAACACAGGCACCACAAAGAGACAGAAGGCAACCAAGGTGTACAGGGCGTACAGCGCAAGCAACATTGTGTACGGGAAGGACCCAGAAAAGCCTTCGAAGCCATAGTCCTGGATGACGTGCGACTCCTGCGCAGCAACCAAGCACCGCACGGTTGGTCAGTTCAACAAAGAAGATTGACAGTGCAACATCCATGCTCGAAAGCAACCAGAGCCTTCATGAATGGATTCAATGTACAAGCCAAGGGCCCACGACAGCAATGCACAGCCAGGCCACTGAGAGTGCAGATCGAAGAAGGATAAACTGAGGATGAATGCTTGCGTTAGGGCTGCACAAAGACACCAAGTGCTGCAAACCTAGTCATCATCCACTGGAACATCTTGCATGCCTCTCATCTCAGACATTGTGAAAATACCATGAATGTAATTTTCACGCATCATTAAAAACTAAATGCTCATGCTCCTGTTTGCTGAATCGATTTCAATTGCCATCTCGCGTTCATCATTATCAAAGGATACCCCAACTTAGAGATACTACACCTGATATCAAATGCCTGCTGTACATCTATTGTTTCCTGTAATGTTGCTTGGCACGAAAGCATGCGCACCAAAATTTCAAAGGGATGAGGACAAAGTCATCATCTTGTTCATACAAAAAAATCTACAGGAAAGGTGGATGTTTCTTTTGTGAGGTAAAGTCCCTTGAGATGCTCTGCGCACATACGGCATGTCACAATAGTGGCTTGGCTGACCTTAAATCCATGTCACCATAGTTGTTAGTTTAGATTAGGTTCTCTCCATGGAAGGGGATTACATGGTTGACCAACTACCTCGTGAATGTTGTAGTATAGATGCTGGTCTTGATGATGAGGTAGACGTCGAGGCTGATACACCGGCACCGCGCGCGCAGGGCTGGGGGGCGGCGCTACGGGGGCCTACACGGAAACAACAACACCAAACTGTGTAAGTCGGCCCCACAGTTCTCCAAGTTCGATATATTCTCTAAACACCGCTTCAATGATATTGCAAAAGCGTAGATCAGCTCTACGATAACGCATTCAAACTAAGGGCGCAAAGGCAAGATGCGGAGTGGGCAAAGGCGGTTGTGGGCCCGGGCGTCGCGTCAGGACCCTGGATAAGCCCTTGGTTGAGCGCTTTTCAACCTGGGTTTGTTGGGACCCTAATTTGAGAGCACCACCCTGGCTGCCCAGATCCCAGTCCAACAATGCGAACTGAGCTGGTGGACGTACTCATGCGGTTTGTTATGTGGTAGGTACCCGGAGCACAAGCAAGAAATCTGTGATGCAAAGCACAACTAGAACAAATGACCACACCTGATTCGTCTATAATGACTGACGCGCATACAGCCTTCACAGCGCTTCCCCATGTGAGGAGTCAGACGAGCACAACCAGCAACGAAACAAGGAAACACCACCCGGTACCAGCATCTTCCGCAGGAATATGGCATGACGGCAAATGTTCGGCGTACACGAATGGAGTGTTTAATTCAACAAGCATCTTGGCGCAGACTGAGGAAACGTTATCGTCGCAGTAACTTTGACGGATTCACAGAAGGAAAAGACCCAACCCTGTCGCAAATTTCAGTTAGATTTATGCAGTAAGTTTTTGAAAAGAGCGTTATCGGATACACATATATCCGCCATCCAACTGCGCACAAAGTGTATATTTCACATGGATCTACACAGACTAGAGTATTCTGATCAGGATCATTTCTCCATTCATCATGTACCATACGTTTGGACTAGATAAACGGGTTCTTGAAGGCTACCCTGTGTACCAGTAGAGTGTAGCGCGCTACTCAGTTGACATGGCTTCCAGCTGTTTGAGTATGATTCAAGTCCTTGTACATGAAAACGTCACGAAACACGGCATATCCAACTTTTGCTCAACAATACTAGGCACTGGCGCTTGGGTTGCGGCGCTTTGTCAGCAGAGAGATGTCTTTGCCTTGCACTTCCAATGGTGGCTCCTAGCTCGAAAGCGTGTTTGCACAGAGTCCCCATGATCTCAAGTCGTGATCATTGAGAAGAACTTGGGAATTTTCTACTGCATATTGACGCATCTGTTCCAAGAATCAAGATGTTCCCACGCAGGTTCGCACAATGCAATCAACACTGCCCTAGTAGAGCAAACCGTTAACGGAAGAAACACCCGTTGAAATTCAACAACATACACAACTGGAACGAGAGCGCCTTGTTCACTCATTCCCTTGCGCTCTACAGCTGCAGTGTATTTTAGAAACAACGAATGAGCAATATGGTTGCCAATAGCCGCGCTGTCGCCCGATGCGCACCCACCTTGTACTTGGGATACAGGTATCCTTGGTACTCGATCTGAATGAGCCCCATCATGGTGTAGAAGGTTGGGTTGATGAAGCAAATCCAGCGGCAAAACGTAGGGATGGACTTGAACTTCATGTACAGCCCGCCGGTGGCCTCGAGCAGCGACATGAGCGCGATGATGCGTGGTCCTGAGGAAGTTCTGCTGGACAGTTGCACCACCGTGAAAAGACTGCGGTACGCGTTGGAGGCCACCATGAAGAGCAGCACGGCTCGGGCCAGCCTGTCGGGGGCGTGGTAGCCCCACCCCACGGGAATCCACATGCACAGGTAGCAGATCACACCGAAGAAAACACCCATGGGCAGCTCGAACAGGAGCAGCGCGAGGAAGGCGTGCGTCGCCTTGTACAGGTTCTGAGATTTCTCTTGGTACCTGTAAGCGGGGCGGGGGAGCAGTTCGATAAACTGTATGAGGAAATCCTAGAAACCTCTGGATCTCGTCATCCCCACTTGCAAAAAGTCTGCTGATCTTTGTCTATACTCTGAGACATGTACCCTTCCCAATCAGCATGCAGAAGCACACTGCAGGGAATCTCAGGAGTTCTCAATATACCCACTAAACAGTTATCATCGGGCCCAGGCATGGTTTAGAAACAACGTGCAGTAGAAGGAAGCGTATGGTGCAAACACTTGGGCGCAAAGGTATCAAAAGACCGCATAGAACAGAAGCATTCAGGCAAAAATAAAAAATGACGAATAGTAAGCGTCCCTACTTTCATCTGGAGAACTGGGTGTGCTATTTTTCAAGCTTTCTCATACCGATGTGCTATGCACATTGCCCCACTCTTGTGAACAAAACACAACGGCTTGATGGTAACCAATTATCAACATAAACAAGATGGGAGTTGGGCGGCATGCATGTGAAGACTCCTTTCAGTGATCCTTCAGTGGTCGAAAATATCACTGAGGGAATACTGGAAGAATTAAGCAGCGCACCCAAAAATCAAGAGAGCTCCCGATAGTAAACTAACAAACAGATCACATGTTCTGATGAGTAACTCAGCATTTGGTATGGTCATAAATGTTGCTCACAAAAAGGTACCCCACTGAATGAATTTACACCCAGCAGGGTTTGAATCCCCTACGAGATGAACTGTCGTGACTGTTGTGAGGCTTGTGCGGGCAGGGACGCGCATCAGCACCGCACCAGCAGGTGCGCGTGAACCCGCACACGGCAGAGGTGTGGATGCCGTTGCGCGCGAGGGTGAAGATGGTGAGGGCCTGCATGTTGAGAAAGCTCTGGGTCTCTGAAAACACGCTCTTGTGCGTGTTGAGGCACATGCACGCCAAGAAGAGTCCGGTGACCACGGCGAGAAATAAGGGCCCGAAGGCGTTGTAGATGGACCACTTGTACCTGCACACGCACGAGACAGACACTCCACTGTAAACCGACACGCCCACAAAAGCTCCGCGCCCCGACACAGGGTGGACGCCTCCAGCCGCTTCGGAATACTCGCCAATCACGATTCCCGTCAAACACACAAACAGATCTGGTTGCAAGGAAAAGACGCCTTAGCGAAGAAATTTTGTTGATATCCCACGCAGTTCAAGCGCGATTCTCAAAGCGGGATGGGTCTATTCGGCAAGTGTGTCGTTGTGCCCATCCCACCACCGGGCATGTGTGGTGGAGGCGCGCGCACCAGTAGATGCGAGCAATGCGGAAGTTGAGCACTCGCACGCGGTCAAAAAATGAGGGCTCGTCGCGAGCCGCCTTCACTCCTTGTTCCTGCATTTTCCTGGAGAAAATCAACTTGCAGCTTGGTAAGAAGAGCTGAGCAATGAAACATGTTTGGTCCCGAAAGCTTGCCCTCATGAATCAGAATCCTTTTGCTTTGTGTCCAATGGGTGGCGTAACAGGCGTGAATACGGAACCAAAGACAAAAATGAATATGCATAAAATATCAAAATTTCAAAAAGAAAGAGAAGAAGAAGAAGAAGAAGAAGAAGAAGAAGAAGAAGAAGAAGAAGAAGAAGAAGAAGAAGAAACCCACGTGTGCAACATGCTGAAATGTGAGGTACGCAGTTCATCACGATCAAATACAAAATTTGGGTCAGGCCTCACAGACCGGATAGCCTTACATGAATCGAACTAAAATTGGATTCTAATTGTTACAAACATCAAGAAGCATGCACTCTTCAAGTTGTCCATTGCACACAGATAAGGCCAGGATATGATGAAGCAAAATGCAACGCATCCAGAGAAAAAGGCTCGGCACCTCATTTTGGTGACGATGTCCACTGTGCCATAGTCCGACACGAGCTTGTTGTTTGCGGCGTTGAGCTGCAGCTCCGATGCACGCACACACACATACGTTTAGTGGTGGAAGGGATCAGTGACTGCTTGGATATCTGCAGGTGATCTCTGATTCAATTGATTTGCATGCACAGGTCACACTTCCGCACAACCCAATGCCACAAGGCAATACTCCTTGTTGGCATAATTGTTCTGAGAAGATTAATCCAAGAAAAACCAATTCAGACATCCATGCATCGCATTGTAGGCTCGTGAATGTTCCCCAAATGCACACCTCTCACTCAAGAAGTTTTTTAGACATCTTGAATCTCAATCCCAGACAGGCTGGCTGATGCGACACTGGGGCGGAACTTTTGCCATGTGGAAAAAATATTTCGAGGCTCCGTGCTTACAATGGTCATGCCGAAACGGCGGTCAAACGAGCAAACAGAAGGTACGAAGATCACAACCACAAGATGAGCAACAACATCCTCCACACAGGAACAGGATCGACAAACAGGACTACTGCCAGTATTGCTGGTTGCTAGCGACTCACTATGTAGCCACTCGCGAATCTGCTGCCTGTTTCACCAGTAAATCGAGGCGGTGCATGCACACTGTTCATTTGAATGCTGAGCTGGCAGGTAGGGGGAAGGGGCAACGGTGAGGGGAAACAATCAAACAGTCACAAACACTTCCTTGATACCGCAGGCACCTGGTCGGCAGTCAGCGTGGGGATGCTGGTGAGGAAGTCCACAACGAACTCCATAGGGTTCTCGCGTGCCTTGATGGTGCGGAAGTGGGACTGCGCAAAGCGTAGGGCGTGCGTCGCGGGGCCGCAGAACACCACCCGTCCGCGCGTCATCAGCAGCAGCACGTCCAGCTCACCCATCACCTCCGCCCGGCACTGGTGCAGGCTGGCCACAGCAGTCATGTGGCTGCTGGAGCACAGCCGGCGCAGCACACGCACCAGGTGCAGGGCGTTGGTGGAGTCCAGCCCTGCAAGGGCGCACAGGGGAGAGGTGTGATAACGATGGAAGACGCTCGGGAGTCATCGGAGGACTCTGTTGGACCGATGGTATGGCGGAATGGAAATCGTCAAGTCCTGCTGCGGAGGGCGCGTCCCACTGATGGCGGCATAGGGAGGAGGAGGATCCTGTGAATACTGGTAATTGGAACTTGACAGGTCCGCATGGCAGCGCGGCCAGCTATGAACCATCACCACTCACAACACAAATGATTTTGGACAGAATCAATGGCCGAATTGATAAAGGACACTGAGTGACAAGAAATACCCGAACCACCTGGCCGGTTCACCTACATATATAGGGAGGGACATCACCTTTGCCCACAGGTGGCAACAGTGCTTCAGTTCTTGAACTCCATGCCATATGCCCAGCGAAATAATGAGATCAAGAGCAGCAGGATCGATTTCCAAATTACACGACATCAACGGCACTCCAAGTACAGAT
>NHOP01000438.1:0-15261 GCA_018697155.1 Pyramimonas parkeae | reverse complement strand
ATTATCATTATTATTATTATTATTATTATTATTATTATTTCGAAGTAAGAAGACATGATGCACTGCCAGCACTTTTGGGGCTTCCAGGTGAAAGGGATGGTTTGCGAAGACGACCCGCGGCTAGCGACATTGAGGGAGGGGGTAGTGTTAAATCCCAGCACCCCCCCTACGTTGCCCGCGCGCGTGAGTGTTGTTTCAAGTACGAGCCATCTAGGAGGAGAGGCGGATCTTGGTTCAAACAACTGCGCCACCTCGTCTGCTCATCGCCCGGCGCCCACAACCTGTATTAGCGTGGCAATACAGCAGGGCTTGTACCGCCAGGTACACACGCCTTTCTCGTTCACTAGCATGTGTTTGTATACATATTGATGTATCCACATTCTCACGACAACACGCGCTGCAACTGCATTGCTCTGCTTGTCAACCCTTTGGGATATTTGATATGAAGGATTCCCTCCTTTCCCCCCCTCTACAACCTTTATCAGGCCATTGAATTCTTGACCCCTACGCTAGCAAGCCCCCCCAGAGCTCGGTCAGCTGTGCCACAGAGAGTTGGGTCTCAACTTGGTGGTGAGGGAGGGGTGCAGGTGCGGCACATGCTGGCCAGCGTGCATATGCAGTGTGTGGGGTTGGAGCGCGTGGGGATTGGGCCACTGCGGCTGGGGGAACTACAACAGGGCGAGTGGCGCCATCTGCGCGCGTCGGAGCTGTACCAACTGTACGAAGCAGCAGGGGGCATACAACAGGTGCTATGCATCTCGCAGTTGGGATGGGGTTGGGTGAGGTAGATAGCAAGGTGTGGGATAGACAAAACGGATAGGCGCGCATCTATCCGTTTTGTCTCTGTCCGCTCACAAGATTCCTGGACGTGATGGTACACCCAATGGGGAGGACTTCCATGGTGATCCCAGTTGTTTGAGGTGCTTGTGTTTGTTACATGATCAGCTGAAATTCTCATTACCCATTCATCATCTCTTGCTGAATCGCTGGTAGCTGGATATGCCCTCGAGCTGTTTCGATGAGATTTACACATTTTGTGTTTTTATGATAAATCACAGGTTTGGTAGGAACCAACCATTCATGTGTGAATTCATTGGTATGTAAACGGCAACCTCCATTTAGTGAAAGTTTCGCCCACTCTAGGTTCTCGGCAGGATTTATATCATCGCACTTTATTTTTGGGACTCTCCACAAGAACAGCGCATGGACATTGCACATTGCAAGAGTATTTTGGCAAGACAGGGTAGTCATTGGAACCTGAACAGAGAGGCACATGGTATTGAAATTATGCCAGTGTTTCGCAGACCATGAACACCCGTCAAGATACCCGAAAATGTTTTAGTGAATGTGAGTGTCAAGTGTGGACATTATTTGTAGTGAAGGGTCTCCATTGGTTGACAGGTTGTATCAGCAAACGAAATAAACACAGTGTGAGCACTTACACGCTGTATGCAGCAACTTTAAGTGCGAGTTGTACTCGCTCTCGTGCTCATGCACACACACACACACACACACACACACACACACACACACACACCGCATGTTTGTGATAGATGGATGCGCCTCAGTGTCACCATCAGAGTCAGTATGATAAATGTCAAGCACCAACAGGCCATGCATAATGTGTTGTGTGGTGCAGGTGCAGGCAGATCTGGCACTGAATTTCCGGGGTAGGGTAGAGCGAGGTACGCTCGATCCATTTGAGCGTGCAAGCATTGAAGAATGGCTGACCAACGAAAATTGCATGACACCGACATATGAATAGTGCATCGTATTGGGTTTTCGTGAGTTTCGCATTTCACGTAAGAGTTCAAATTACCACAAACAAATGCGGATGTAACTAGCTCATATCTCCAGCATAGAGATTGAAAAATATGTAGCACACGTCAACCTGGCTATTGAATGTAAGCACCTGAAAGTGAAAACGCTATGCGGACGAGTGTGAGGTTTTCGAATGACGAGCAAGCATGCTCGTTATTTTGAATGTAGTCAGAGCAGATGGCACCTTTGTTTGTATCACCCGGACTTCTGAGGGATAGATGTTCCCGGAACATCTATCCAAACAAAGCTATAACAGAACAATGTGCCTGGATGATTCACAGGATTCAGTCATGAGGAGTCTGTTCACATGGTAAGGATATTTCAGGATGTACTTAGTGCAGTGCTTTCAGACGCTTTCACACAAAACCAATACGGACACGACCACGGAACACGTCCAATATGTCCGATTACTAGAACATGTTTGCGTTTTCATCCACATCGCAACCTCTCGATAGCTTTTTATGCTCCGTGACATTAGATTGACAATGCACTTCTTGCACGACCTACGCTCGAATCACCATCCGGGCAAGGCCAGGCGATGTATAGATGTTCACGTCTACATTTGAGACTGGGATGGATATGCACTCGTCGAACAGGGCGGCCATCATCCGCGGTGACTCGTTACAGTTTCGCACCTCGCTGGCGCGAAGTCTACCATCAGTGAAAATGACAATAACAGTAATGATATTAATGATCATATTTATAATGTTGATAGCAACAAAGATGATGATAATAATGAAAATAATGGTGAACCCCGCGCAAACGGAGGGTTGGTTCGGGGCTATTCCCAAAGCCACGGATGCTGCTCCCGCCTGTTGAAAATGAAAATGATGTTATCCGATAGCTGGTAGCTTTCAACCAGCCACCAGGTGTTTCTACCGAAACTCCGAGCAGCGGCAAAAGCGGTGTGTGGGATCAGATGTTATTTTCTGCCTGGTAGCAGCACCTCAAAGGAAACATCGACAATGTATCTAGTTCATCGATCTCGGAAGATTGTTCCTACCCTAGCTGAGTTCGAGGATCGAGTCGGGACTGCAACAAAGCTGTCAAGTCGGGTGGTATGCTCTTTCATAAATGATCGTCATCTCACCGACAAATGCATCTCAGGCCAGGGGACTTGACGCGCTCGTGAATCTGTCTGCTAATGCTAAATCCGGCAACCAGAATATCAAATTTTCTATCAAAACTTTCACCTGCGCGAGGAGACTTCTCGCGAACTTACGAAAGAAAATAGTGTGGAAACTTACCACGAAACCAACATACAAGCTCAATCTCTGGTATGTTGGAAATCAGGACACGCATCCACAATGTGGGATAGTAACATGTAAACTTTGTCCACCGGATTCGTGAATTCACCTCGAACCAGTTTGTTTTCAACCCGTTTCATCGGATTGGCCCTCCAAGTCAGGTATTGTTTTCGAGTGATATGATCTCCTCTTTAGGACTGTCGTTGTTCGACAACTATGTGACACGATCTCGTGTCCCTCGGGTAGGAAGTCATTTCATTATCGTGGATTCGAAATACCGGTTGCGCGGATTAACAAACATTCGTCCATTATACACACCTGCGCGCGAATTCCTCTCACGCGAGAGGGTGCTTCTACTCGCTGTGCGACATTTGCCCTAACGTTCTTATCGACCGGCCGAATAATTCGTTGCGATGGTGTCCGCTCAGACTACTTCATCAAGCCTACTGGTGACTCCATCTTCAGAAATGTCAGCCGCTGATGTCTTGAACGCCTTGCAGGTGAAACAGCGCTTTTGTTCGCAGTCTGAAGACCTTATTCAATGGCGCACATTGGTACCTCTAGTTCATATGTTCAGAGGTGGAACCCGCGGTTGAATCGCAAAACACCCCATCGTGGTTCCTGATTTAGTGTGCGAAGGGATTCTATATATGGCTGCTTGGTATCCCTAGCGTATACTAGACACAGTCGAATGGTTCGTAGGACATTCTCAACGTGCCTCTGTATTGCAATTCCTATTGTATTCACAACCTCTACCACTAAGACCTATTCCTCGCAGCTCTTGTACCAAAATTGATTGTAACATTTGCATGCTAGGATTTTTTTGTGGTCAGATCTGGTGTCCATACCAGAGCAAGTGGGGACTATCCTTGAACCAGTATCATTTCAGTACTTTCATATTTCGTAAGCAAATGTATGCGCCATTAATGATTTGTTGTGCTTAATTGACCACGGTGTAGGTATTTCTTCATGACGGCACTTCACAAAAGCCATACAATTTCCGCCCAGAAAACTCTCAAAGTTAGGAGCCGTTAATGTTTGTCCATCTCTCGTACGATATGTACATAGGATACAAAGAGCAACACAAAAGCAACTCAGTTTCTGTATTTTGTTCTTAGGAAGCGCATTACCGTGCAAATTTTCCAGCACAAATTTTCCACTGAAGTTACACTGTCTTGACGTTTGAAAAGTCAAGACAGTGTAACGGATGGCACCCGTGATCCTCTCAAGACCCACGATCTCGTCGAGACCCAATAGAAGATGGAGGTGAGACAATGTTTGAAAACGAAATTCCTTGGGATTGATAGTCCCGTGAGTAGGTAGTCTGTGTTGTTTGGGTAGAATACTCTGCTCCATCAGTGAAAACAAATGTCGCTGAACAGGATCTTCAAAGCCACGATTGTAAAGTGGTGGTGTGGCTTAGTTGCAGCTAAAGAATTCTGGGGGCAAATCATTCCGGAGTAGTCCTGTTGTGCTACTTGTTCGCAGCTTCCGTAGCTGCCGAACTCATGGCACCATGTGTCGTTCGACGGTGCATATCTGCAAGACACTGCAATATCCAGCGCGGGAAATCAAATGGGTATGAACATTGCGTCCATTTTGAAAGTGCCTGAAGCACTAGTATTTTGTTTGGAGTGCAATGAGTGCAGGTGTATGGCCTAGACAGCCACTCTACAAAGGTGGTGACCAACGCCGTGTACGAGCCCACGCCTCGTGGCTGCTTTGGTACGACTCCCCACTTTCATGCACACCCTACTTGTTCTTAGGGTGCCTTGCTGCTCTGTTATGGTGGTATGTAACAAGCTATGGCACTGGTTGTGTATTAGGTAGAGTTGTAGATTCGTTGGGAATATAGTGTCCAACAACTCAGCACAAGGGGGATTCAATTTGTTTGAATTCGGTAACAGCACTTTGGACAGTGAGATCACACAAGTTGTTGGATGCATATTTTCCTCAAGCGATTTGTCCCGTAAGTATCACCAGCACCCAAGCCACATCTCTTAGCGTGGAATCCAAGGAGTCATCTATCAGCATTTTAGGAACGTCTGCTGATATTTGCATGATTGAATGAAGCAAACTTGGTATGGTCTTGTCTCATGATGCAGTCGGGTACACAATATCGCAAAGGAACACGACCGTTTCTTCAAGGACAGGGAGCCATGTGAGCCGTTTGATGTGCTTAGTTCCATTGGTGCACCGCCTGACAGTCAAACCCCGTGTATCTGGTCCAAGCACACCTTGCACAATTAACGCACAACATCTCTTGTCATTCCCATCAAGATAGTCTGTTAACCAATGTAGGTGTATGTGAATCAAACTCTTTGTGGATTACATCTGCAGTTGGGTGCGAGCGCGCAAGTTCTGCTCGTTGACCTGCCTCCGAGGATTTGTTCACACTTGTTACAAAGCACATCTTCTCAGCATCTTCGATTAAACAATTGGTTACACTTCGATGACCGCAAATAAAGAAATAATGCGAATAAAACTACCAACTTCCCCGGCTGATGAAAAACAGTATTCCCTCATGCAACCATCTTGCTGTGATGCACTTCATCTTGGGTGTGTTCCCACCAACATCTGTGTTGTCAGTTCGTGGTCCAAATTTAGAGTAAAGGATATGCCTCACGTATCTAGCCCTGTTTACAACATCATATGCTAGATTTCGTTCAAAGAAGACAAGGGTTGATCATCATGAATCTATTGAAGTCGATCAGCAAACCTGTCATTGCGAGCTTACATACAGTCATTTGGAAAACTTACTGTCATGAGCCCAGCCGACACTCAAGATCTGCATTCAGTCCCTATGCAACTGTCATTGATGCATATGTGTGACGTATGCATAAGCAATTCTCCACGATATACCAACAAGTAGAGCTTTTGCGACGGTATCCGTATATTGTAAAATGACGCCGACAAGACCCCAAGTCTGTTTAATGTGGATGTGCAGAGCCCAGATGATTGTGACCTGCATGACGAGATAAGTCTCTTTTGACTGTTTGCTGTATATGCTTTAATGTGCGCGTTCGACCCGATACAGGATTTCTCAGAATTGCATGGGTTTAAGGATGCTACCAGAGGAGAAGTGGAATGCTGCATGTGACTTGACTTATCACCAAGTACATAAGGCGATGCCCATATCTGTTCGTTCTTGTTCTTGGTGTCACATTTTTCCTGGTTGGGTTTGTGACTGGTCGATTGTTGGGAATCCTCCTCAGGACAATCAGAGGGATCAATCAATAAGCTGGTGTCTATTGTACGGAATAGCGCTGCCTTCTATCACAGGTATTGTAGACCATAATGCAATCATGTTTTTGATGTATGTTTTGAACAGCAAATGCAGATTTTTTTTAGTGCATCTCACTGTTGCTTTGTATCAACGCCTCCTGCTGCATGTATCCATGGCAAGACTTCTCATTTCATTGTTCTTGCAAATTTTCGCCAAGGCTTCTGTCAATGTTTTTCTGCAAGCCGATTCAATCCAAGTTCTTAAAGGATGTCTCATTCTGGTGGTACCAGCGAACCACATTTCGGAATTCTGAATGAGTTCAGGGCGGGGCTTTGTCTCTTGGGCCTTTAACTCGTTTGCATTACTTATCACAATTACAACACTTCCCAACTAGAACTAGCCGGGTGACTGTTTTCCTCAATACTGAGTCTCAGCAGAGCTTGGTGCTATGAAATACACGCTCAAGTAACAAACTGTTTTTCTTGTTATCAGTATAGCATATCAAAGTATATTGATGTTCCGGTGGTATGCAGCTTGTCAGCGCATGTATCCAACTCATGACATTTTTAAGGAGGGTTTTTGTTCCCAAACCTCAGACCCCATGGAGCTACGTCCTTGGGGTATTGAGATGCTTCGCACCGTGGTTGTGTGCTTAAAGTTACCAACTAGTGTTGACTAGGCTCAGTTCATGCACACACACCTAGATGTATGAGATATCATTATTCCGACGCGCGTACCATGCGACATGAGGTCAGAGTTTTGAACACTCAGCTAAGCTTCAGCGCACAAGCTCAGACATTTTTCATGGTTGGGTTGTGCTTGCTGATTACCGTTGCAGTGTTGAGACCCTCGCTACCATGTCGACATTGCTCACGCCTGGAGCCAGCCTAGTGCTGGTGGTGCGTCCCAAAAAACTTTGCACCAAATGGGCACCTTGAAGCATTTTTTCCTGCAAAAGTTCTGCCTAACAAAAGGTCTGCAAAAACCATGTTCCACGCCTTGTGGTTTGGCTGTGTGACACGGCTATGTTCACTCTACAGTAGATGCATCTGGGCGTGTGTTTGTGTACATGGTGATGATTTGGAATTGATGAAGTCCAAACAGGATCTGATGTTGATCTGGCTATTGTTCCTCTTGGGGGGCAGCCCTTGTTCATCTCCACAGATCTAAGACATGCTTCATACCCAAAGAACGAAGAAAACCCGCGTTGTACATCCTGTGAGCATTTGCACGCATTTGTATCGAGGATTGTGTCAATGTTGATGTTCGTGGGAATGACTGATATTCCGCCCCTCTTAACAACGCGAGCAAATTTCTGCAGAACTTGCAGTAGCTATCTATGGCCGAAGATAGCCAAGGACTGAATGCACATGAGATTGTTGGATAACCAGAGTAGGGCATGTGCTTCACTCAGTTCCTTTGCAAAAAGCGTGTGAGGATGGATAGCGCATCACAGTTGTCGCAAATGCGGTTCCATCAGCTCCACTGATATTGTTGCTTCCGACTTGTTGTTGGATTCGATCGTTTCCAGACTCTGCTTCGTTGTGACTACCCAGCTGGGATGAGGGAGTGAGTGCTTCGCTGAGTGACGGGCGTGGGGAGGGTGTGCTCCTAATTGCAGGACAAATCGAAATCCGGAGGAGAAACAGTACGCCCCTCCCTAACGCATGTGCTCAATTTGTTTTCTGCTCTGTTTTCTCAGAGATGTTGTATATGGTTCTGTTCCTGACCCTCCGACTTTTAGCCTATCATCCTCAATCGCTGAACACTTTGAGGCGGAATCTATGCTATTTTGTTGTCGGTAGCTGATTCATAGCGTGGGAATTTTGTGATCAATTCCAACGCAATGCGCGGTAGTGGGATGTCACAATACATTTACGTAGTCCAAGCACTCACAGTTGATTTGACCAACAACACATCCGTATTGGCTATGAGAGCCTGAGCGCTGAGCCACAACGGGTGACGATGTCCCTGGCCAAGAAGGAACAAGCTCCCACAAAGGAGTTCGAACCCAACACCTGTATATAACCTACTTTCATAGGTCTGCCGGATGAGCCACAAGGGTAGGTGCGCTGCGGCTCTTCTGGGCGGCTTGCACTTTCAAGGACAGAATTAAAGAGCGGCAAGCTAGCGACCGTGTTGGTCCGGTGTGACGCGCGCCTTTTCTTTATTGAAATTCAGAATACATTAGGAGACGAGCTGTCTTGGGATTGGTTCTGAGGATCCTCACCTTTGCTGAGCAGCACATCTAGGCAAGCTGCCTTGGTCGCCCGACGGACTCAACCTTCTGTAGCACCCGGGCCTCAGTCCTTCACTGCCAAGGTTCATGAGATGTTTCAACAGCAATTGCTAGCCGGTCTTCTTTGCGTGGCGAATAGTTCCACCAATCAGTGAAACAATGCCCATGATACCTGGCTGGTTCATAACATGTGCGTCGGCTGGCTTGGTTGTATTGAGAGCTCCGAAGAGCAGGTGGATGTGATGGGCGCTTTCTGTTTTTGTGACGCTTTACAGTAGTCGCTTGCACTGCTTGCGGGTGTGCACCAGATGTGCAGGAATTTGCTGCTGGCCGGCATGACTGACGCCTCCTCATCCGACACAAATGCCAGCACCGTGGTGCGTACGTAGCCAGGCTGGTTGAGTTGCATGGCTGATCTGCAACCTCTAGGGCTACCATGCCCTTGTCTGCTACGGGAACGCCCCTAAGGCGCTGCCATGAGTTGCTTGTCCCTGCTCCGATTTTCATGATCACCCATATCGGATTTTGCATAAACTCGCCCACCACCGAAGAGCGTCACTGTTTGCAGTCTTTTTGAAAAACTGTTGCCGTTTCAATATGCAGTTCCATTGTTGTGTGGCACAGTTCATCCCTGGTTGTCATGGGTTGATTTCTGTGGGAGGGCTTACTTTTTTCTTGAGTACCCCTCAGGGGATGTGGTAGCAATCGTATTTGAGCGCACCCATCAAGCCCGTATATATCGAATGCAAAGCAGTGATTAACCTCATGAGGATGCGCGGTCCAATCATGTGTAAAATCACTCCCGACTTCCCACCATACAGGACGTGTTCTAGTATATACACAGTCTCGTAATTCTGTATTGGCTAAGGAAACACATGGATCACCAACTGTTCACTGTGTGTACGTAAAGCGCATGTCGAACGGCTCGGATAATAGGACACATTGTATCTGACATTGACATTGGTTTCAATCCACGATGTGGGGACTGATCTCCATCATGGGGTGGATGTGTGGAAGTGCGTGATGGGGGGTATTGTGCCCTTGGACTCCTCATTCCGTGTCTCAAGTGTTCGGTCTCGCCTGGGGCACCAATTGGTATCTCATAATCTTCTTCATCCATTTTGGATCGTCGCAAACGGCTTATTGAGCATGGCTTTTGTTCTTTCGAGGCATGACCTGGGCAGGTGTGTAGGGTTGAGGGTTTCATGTTGAGTGATATTCAGATGTGACCCAGGTAGGGGTCAGGTCACAACATTTGACATTTAGTACAAACTCATGGAACCCGAATCAGGCTATCTGGACACTTGATTGTAGCCAATCCATTCTGTTGGGTATCTCTGCACGGCTCTAGTTTGCCTCCCTGCCCGCGCGTGCAGGTGACTGCCAAAAAACCTGATTGGTCGGTGGGCGCCAAGTTCTCCATCTCGAAAAAAGCAAAGCCCTCCCCGGTTGTGCCTGCACCCACGAAGACCCAAGCTCCGGCGGTGACCTCCTGGAAGCTAGCTATGGATCAAGTGAGAAGGGAAATTCACTACTGACCTCACTATGTGTGTGTGTGTGTGTGTTTGTCAACATCATTTCTCAGTGACAATGTGAAGTCTCGCGAAGTACAGTATTAGACTGCAGATGTTGACCCCGCTTACTCCAAATTAGAACTCCAGAATGCAATTGCTAGTGCAGGTAGCGCCACGCCTCAACTTCTCATTCACCTTGGATGCCAGCGGTTCACAACGCAATTTGTTTATGTGTATGCACCTTGACAAAAACTGACTGTGTGTTGGTGCACCAAGAGGATGACCTCTGCGTTTTTGAGCGGAGAACGTATCCGCAAGGCGATGTTGGTCTTTTGGCTTTTCACGCTCACTGTCATAAATTCAACCTAAAAATTTTATCTGTAATATCAGTTGAATGGTTGCGAGTATATTTTGTGTTTGTCAGGTTGTTGGGGGAGGTAACCTCTGTGGCGCACGTACACGGTGTCTGCGAAATGCTATGATCACATGGTTTGTTCATGCTTCCATAGAGAAACTAGCTCATTCCATTTGCACTATACTTTTACTGTCACACTTTTGGGTTTTGTTTTGTTTTGCTTTCTATTGGAGTATGGAGGTGTGGAAAGGGGTGTGCGTTTTTCCAATGCACACGAGCTTCTCTGCAACTTTCTGACGGCTCCTGCGTCACAACCTGCAAAATGAGAAAAGCAGCCATGTTTTGTTGACGCAATTGATTGGCTGTGTTTGCTTACCCTCTCGACATCAATGAACCACGGTGCAGAACAATACTCTAATGATTCGTGACAGCATGCAACTATGTTCACCTTCGGCTGCACGCCCTAGCTAGTGTATGTGAACACAAAGAACGTCACGAACCATGAGCAAGTTGCATTGACGTCTTGCTGACATGTGAATGTTGTTCCAAACCCAAACATAAAAGTGCGTTCCCAAAAAACGGCCACAATGTGGCGCCAAGTTAGATTGACCAAAGCCAGTACTTGCTGGGCTAGTGTTTGTAGGGACATGTTGTCCTGGGGTTTGCGAGAGTGCCCGCTTCTTAAATATCTATTTTGAAGCGTTGTAAGTTGGCTGTATGATTTGCCTGGCACAGCAGACACAACAGACACGTGTTCCACGCAATCACACATGACAATCGATGCATGGCACACTTAAGCTCGAAATTGCCATGTATTGGTGCAATTGCTATACAACTACTGACAGTGGTTGTTTAGCAACTTTCCTGGCCTGGCATCCCATCCAGAAAAGTTTCCATCAGAACATATGGTCCATATTCCTGTGTTTGAATGTATTGTGCTCGCCATCATCTTCCCACACTTGAAGCTGACAACCCCTTGAGCGTTTGATGCTGCACTTAGCCAGCGTTGTGTTGTTTTGATGGGGTGGAGGTCCTACTCAGGACGATGACCTCATCGACGAGGATGAGCTGCTGGACGAAGATGACTACTCTGCACCAAATGCGAAAGTTGACGACTGTGAGGTGCGTGGCCGTGGCAGCTGTGCCATGTGCTGGACCATACAACGCACACAGCAACTGTTGTGTACGCTACATTGTCTGCTCTCGTGACAACCTTCTGGTACTTACTTGACAGCATCGTCATATGGATATGCTATTGGCGTTTTAGGATCGCGCTAGCAATTAGATCCTGGCTATTTGAAACACAGCATGGATGGGTGCGAACGAAGGGAATTGAGTGTAGGTTCTTCGCGCGCGATCGTCCGCCAGTACTCTTGTGTGTAAAACAATGAGGTACTCCACAATTCATGTGTGTTTATGCCAACTGTGTATGGCCCATGAGCTTCACGAATGGCGCATGCAAGCAAAGTGCTTGAGAGCAACTTTGCTAGCACACAAAGATCAGGAATTTTCTGGAGTCTGTCGCTGCCCATCTATTTTGAGTGAATTTGCACAAGTAGTCAAGAGCATGCTTGGTACATCCTATCTCCATTTAAATAAATCAGTGAGCCAGCATGGTCTATGATCAATCATCGATAAAGGCTGCTTTTTCCCAACAGGAGATAGGAGGGGATGAATCTGGCACCCTGCAGGATGACGTAGATAATTTTCTGACCGATGATAGTGGCTTGGATGATTGCAACCGATAAACAGGGTTCACTGTGAACAACTGTTATCAAAATAGGCTCATCACTATGAAAATTTGTTCGTTAGAATGGGTTTCGATTATGAAGTTCCCTCGTGCACCATTACGTTTCGTGCACTATCCTTCATCCCACTATCCTCATGCATCTTCGCTTCCGTCACAAGACAGAAGAGAAGACAGTGTGAGGACAGCGAATTTAATTCCGCCGTCCTCATGCTTGCAGCTGGAATGATTATTTTCAAGGGTGCAAATTTTCGTTTGGGTGATCCAAGAAGAAAATTTGTTGTACTCAGTCCAGTTGAGATGCGTGCGTACGTTTGCGTGAGTGCAGGTGGGGGCCGGGGGGCAGAAAAAGGCGTGCAAGAACTGCACTTGTGGCCGCGCTGAGGGCAAGATGGAGCTCACGAAGGACATGCTGGACAACCCCAAGGAGGGCGGATGTGGCTCGGCAAGTGCCCTATGTGAATGAGACACTGATTTTCAATCGAAGATGGAAGAGTGGAAACGCGCGAGGATGTTCGAAGATCGGCAGACCTTTCGCAAACACGCCACAACACCACCCTCCTTGGACTCTGCGTTATATGTGTTGTAGCATGCGCTCCTGACTTGGAGCTGTAGTGTCATTTGGCGCGTCGCTCAACTGGCATAGCTCTCCGCCCAGTGGGTACGGTTCATGTCCCTCAACAGTCCTTCTCCATGTATGCACGGGCGAGACCCTTGCCTAAAGGAAGGAAACCATGTCATCCAAGTTGTGCGCTGCATTCAACAGCTGCGCAAGGGAATCCTGGTGCACAAGCTCAAAATCACGTTGAGTAGGATCCGAGCAGAACATGTCTTGTCATCCCCATTGGAATGGCCAGCTTATCTGTGCACATCCATCTGAAACAAGCACAAACATACCTTTGTAAATGAACCCTTTGCAGTGGGCAGGATGCCCTGTGCAACGAGTTGCATGCCAAATTCGAATACCACACAAGATCCATGTACAGAGTCACCATGACAAGACATAGCCAATCGCCATTCATGAAATGTTCATGTGCATAGTCATCAGGACGCTTGCTAACCCGGCCCTGTATTGATGTTGGCTGGTTCTGAGACATGGTTTGGTAGAACTTCCTAAGTACACTATTTATCAAACGGATTGTCCAGCAGTCATAAAATTGTGGTATGACAGTTGCAGAGTTTTTTCGCTCAACAGCGTTGTACTTTCGACTTTGGTGACGGTTCAAAGGATGATGCCCTAGTCTCTGACAAATTGAGCGAGGATTGCCTTAGGCACATCCTTCGGCCATCGAGCTAGATGCCGATTCGAAAACAAGATTATATTTATGAACGTGAGACCCTAAGATTGGATATGTGTTTCTAGGGTATACCCACACCATGTCCCCAACAAACTAGCTGTATGGCATATGCTCCTTGGTCGTGATGTTGTTCGCAAAGCAGTCACAGACCCTTTGAGATTGCGAAGGTGGGAACTTTTTTTGGGTATAGATTTTTGCCTCCTGGTTGCACAGATCCCATGACACGCAAGAACCATCACGTACAGAGTCGCTTCCAACAATCCTTACATCCCACTTGTAATCAGGTAACCCTACATTGGTTTTCGGGTTTCCTTGCAGTGCGCACTAGGAGATGCTTTTCGATGTGGCACTTGTCCCTATCTTGGAATGCCCGCCTTCACTCCTGGCCAGAAGGTGAGACCCGCTCAATCATCATGTTGTGTTGTTGATTTCGTAGCTGCCACTATAAGCACATGCGTTGCTTGATGTGTTTGGTTGACGATTTTTGTGGACTGCTTTGAAATGCACAAGGCGTGCATATAGTGTGCAGGGACTCATAATCCAAACTGGAAATCGTCACTCAGGCCTTCACACTTATGGTGTTTAAAGCATTGCTGGTAGCGTTAGCCTCGAGCGTGGACAAAAAGAGTGCCTTGGAGTTGTGTTTCTTGGCGCTGAGAATGATTAGGTGCATTCGCTTTCATTCATAAGGACTGTCATAATGAATGTGTTGTTTGAAATCTCATTACCTTGGTGTTTTGTTGTTGTATTACATCAAGGCGTCCCTGAAATGCAATCAGATAAGATACTCTGGAAGCTTTTGGTGTGGAACTTGTGTGAGATATGGGAAACTCACCTACAATGATATTGCTTGGTTTGTGCAGATTGTTTTGGATGTGACGAAGGCGGACGTATGAGTGCACATATGGTATCTGGCCATCAATTACAGTTGGACGGGTCCACGGGATTCAAGATGCGATGATTGGTGGTGTTCACAAACAAAAAAGTTTGGACTGGAAATATTTCGAGGGCAAGCCGTTTTGCTGATTTTCAATATCCAACTCGTCGGCATACACAAGCTGTACTCTGGGTTGATTAGAAGGGTGTGATGGCACCCCTTTGGTATCGCATTTTTGCACATGTCATGCGCAACCTCTGCGTTTGTGAACAAGGTTTGAAAGTTTGCATGTTGCGCCTGGAGCATACGCAAGTGATTGATGTACTCATATAGTCAGCTGCATAGATGCCTATATGGTCTGCATTTACAGCCACGTAGCACCCACGTGATTGACCCGCCCCTTACATCAATCGCTCACAAGTATCAATATCTGCAGTAATAACGCTGAATTGTGAATGGTTGTGCAAGACAAAGTGGGTTTGCGCTGGTGTTTTGTAACGCATGCCGATCAAAGTCTCGTGCAACCAGTGTCGCATAGACCTGACTCCAGTTTGAGTTACGTGTATGTGACACAAGTCGCACGAGATTATAATCACAAATGATAAGTCCTGTTTATCTATCAGTGCGCATGTTTCAACGCAAATGCAACAGACGTATCACAAGTTTTGCTTGTTGCAATCATTGTGGTTCCTGCACTCCAATGTACGCTTCCCATTCAAGTGCAGTCTTGGATTGCGCGGAATCTAGTCAAACTGCAGTTACAGCTTGTTGAATTCTGTAAGGACTTCCAACACTAGCTGGATTTTCACTGGGCATGTTTATATAATAGCCACATGGTATTGCATGGATGAAACAAAGGTTCAAGTGGTGATCTATATACTGCCTCGGCGATTCCCACCCATGGTGGGGACAGGCTCTGCCTGTACAAGGCGATGGC
>NHOP01000437.1:0-15278 GCA_018697155.1 Pyramimonas parkeae | reverse complement strand
GACAGGAATACAGGCAAAATTTCCAAGATGGTTCTCCTCAATATCCACCTAGCCGGGTGGTGTGTCATAGTACTAGAGATATCCAGTAGAGGCTATTAATGTGCGAGAGCAACAACACTGTAAGGCATCTAGGAATTAATTGTACTCAAGACATATAGCATTGTGGATATGTGAACCGATAGACATCTACATATTGTACCAAATAGGTTATATTGTGCACTGCTATTGGTCGACCAGCTTATCATAGCGTCGACCTATGGCAGTGCACGTCACTGTTGAACAGCTTTGCCCTCCCGCGCACCCCGGCGATGTAGTCCGCCAACGCAAGCGGGACAATCATTGTCCTGATATTCACACGTTCATCAACCACGATGCCCACTAGTCCGCCGAGGAACACACTTTCCATCCTTGGGGTTGAACCCATGATCCGATGTGGTTACCCAAGAGCCATGTCTTGTACCGCACCTGTGTACTATTTTCTGTTTCTTCGACTGAAGTTCGACTACAATGATGTGTTGCTACATGTGCATGGCCGTTGAAAATATTTGTCAAACATGACAGATTTCGTATTGTCTCGATGGATACGAGGAGCACATTCAAACAAACTCTGAAAACATGGCCATTGCCGCATAATTTCTTTTCACAACCAAACAAGACTATTGATGTCTGAAGTGCACACAACCCCGCCTTCAACAAGCAACATAGTGTCAATGATGATGATTAGACGCCAGTATCATACTTGAACACATAAGTAGCCATCGATCATGGCTATGCATGGGTGCGAGCAAACGGTTGGACCGCACACAAGAGGGCTACATGATGAATCAAACAACAGATTTCAGGACCTGCATCAATATGAACGTGGTTGGGTGGGTTGATTGAGGTTGTGTCAAATGCATTTATGAAACACTTGTACAATCGACCTAGCTGGTAGGGCAGCGCTTTGTTTCTCTAGAATTCATGGATTGATCTGTGGAACTTACACGTAGCATTCATCGTCTCAATATTGACCAATGACTCACCAACAGCCATCTTGTTGGCCAGGTGCAACTATTTTAGGGGGTATAATACAATCACCACGACACTTGCTGCTTCATTTCTGGTATCAAAATGATCATTGTTCTTTTCCATAGATGAAATCCTTGCCAAAATTATATTGCATACATGTTTCATTGGACACTTTCCTGATACATTTCGAAATGATTCAAGGTAGCACTAGCAACCACTTGACCGGGCAATGCTCATCATCACCAAATCCGTCTCCTTGCCAAATCTCGAGGTTTGTATTTGCATGCACACAACACTTATGATTGAAAGAGGAGAACAATGATCGTGAATTGGATGCTGCTGAGTCATGACATACCAATATTCAATCGCTCTTATCTAGCAATACCCATGCACATCTCATTCGATTGGCCCCAAGGGCTACGACACCCACAGCGCTTGAGCTTACATCATCGCTTTATTATTTGTGTGTTCCTACTGTTTGCCAGGCCAAAGAAGCACAGCTTCGCAAAACTTGCACATGAAATTTGGTGCATTGCATCGTTTATTCCCAATTGCCAGAGCTGGTATGACCTCATTAATGAGTTTGCACCAAGCACTTAGAAACACTATAGATTCATGTAAGGAAAAGCAGGAAAACTACTCATCATTCATAGATTATATTCCACGCATCAAATTGTATCATTCCAATGTAAAGTATAGATTCAACGCACGATGGTCAAACACACTGTCTGATCTGACATGAGTCTGCGCGTTGCTTGCACATATATAGATATAAATAATGTGAACAGGCTTGATACTTTCAACACTGAAACACTGTTTATGACCCCGTGAAATTCCGTAGTCGAAGCTCCCTGCGCTCAAAGAACAAAGGCTCATCTGGTACAGTTTCAGGCACACCCAGATGTTCTGGGAGGCTATTTGCTTTTAGAAAGCATGCAATCCATGCATCCAGTACCTTGATATGGAAAGAACGCGGAACCATGGCCCATTGCAAAGTGAGCATGATTCACAGGAGTCCTACTTTAAAACTGTGAATTTGTTACGAAACAAGAGTGTCACAGGGAACCCCAGAGTGTGCAGAGGTGATCCAACATAAGTCATGAGGCAATATTAGTTGAACCGACGTTGCGATGTTATACGCGGTGGAGCCCTCTGTAGCTGCAGCAGCAAGCTTGGGTTTTTGATCTTGACCAGCGCGTTCACATCTGCCAGGCGAGCCTGCATCAGAGCCAGGCGAGACTGCACAGCAAAAGCACATCCGCTTCACACGTCAGTTAAGTGTACCCAGCACATGTGCCAAAAAGGCGCAGAAATCATACCAAGTTCAAACACAAACATTTACTGGATGCATAAACACACTTGTCATTTCCCACCCTAAACAATGACGCAAATCCCTGTAAAAAAGGAGAACTTCTCTTCCTTCAGACCACAGATACTCGCTCATTGAGACAAGCCAACAATCTTCGTGGATATTCACATTATTTACCAGCTTTGCCTCTTCGTTTCAAGATTATGCCCCCCGGTATGACATGAAATGACATACCTTGACCACGTTGTATCGGTAGGTGATCTGTTGCCGCACCAGCTCTTCCGAGCAGGCCTGGAACTGGCACGACAGGAGTTCAACAAACTTGTACTCCATGTTCTGCAACAGACCGCGCATCCAAAAACAGCGTATTTTTGGATACACGCCTTGCTCAGAAACATATCGAAACAAGCAGGATGAAAATTAAACCTGGCAAAAATAGAGTCCTTGATTCATCACAACATCCGCATGGGCGTTTGTTGGAATGAAATTCAATTTTCCATAGAATGAAGCCGCTTGACTGCCAACTCATGTATCAATTCAGATATCATGCACGTAAATGGGTGATTGCTCTGGGAAGCATTGAGAAACCAGGAAAACAACGCAGACGCTGGTCACCTGAATAAAGTCCAAACGGGCGCTGCCGTCGCGGTGCATCACGAACACCGCCAGATGCGAGTGGGGCTCCTGATTCGCACAAGCCACCCACAACTCGTCCCCATAGAAGCTGAAGCTGACTGCACCAATACATAAAAAAAAATCAAAAATTGTGAGCCTTATGCAACACTTGTTCCACTTGAACACCCCGCCCAGCATGCAGTGCCCCAGCAGCTCCTGGCTTTCAACTGTTGATACGTTGAAAGCCACGACTCCCACATGGCATACAAGATACGCACGCATTATCATCCCTACCACATGCCTACCGACTTCGCAGGTCTGTAAAGCTGACGACCGCCGGATCAGGACACCGCAGATAGAGATGGAGACAGAGGTGAAAGAGACGCTCCAAAAGTGACAGCCCAGGATCAACCCGCTCAATTCCGCTGCAGCTTCTCACCTTGATGCAGTGGTTGAGCATGCGCAACAGCACCGCCGCATATTCTGAGAAATCCACCATTAGCTTTTGGCCCTCCTGCAACAAGCAAGTTGGCGCACTCCTCCCTTGCAACATGAGAATACAGGTCAGAGCATTACTCAGATGCTGAAGGCTGCCAACAATCAAATATCGATCAGCTAGTTCCAGTTGCTCATGCGGACAGTTCAGCTTGCTTAAATGATGCGATCGAATACACAGAAGCCATCACTGGTCCCAAAACACACACTCCAACACAAGTAGATGCTCTCTCATGTCCTAGTGCAGCACACTGGCTGCTATGTCTCTAAGCATTGGTCTGCACCACGTGTGATAGCATCTACAAATATCTGCAGCGACTAGAATATCTAGAGTCAAGTTTGAGCCAAGCCAATGAGACTCTGCGCCCACTTTCAGCCTGCGTGACATCAAGTGCCTATGATACGTAACCTGAGTGAACGACGGTTCTGCCCATATGGCAGTTACAGGTTGCGGTACCTGCAAATGGCGAAAGCCTGCTTCATCGAGCTCGTGATAGTAGTAGAAGAACAGGTTTGTCTCGCTGCTCAGCTCACATCGCACACTAGTAGGGTTTGAATCGTCGCCCTGCACATTCCAATGGCAGAACTGCGCTTGCTGAGCGAGACTTAGCGATATAGGGTGGAGTGTCATCAACACAGATATCCAAAACATGAAACAGACCAGCTTCCCCACCGATGCAAGCTGCCCCACTACCGCTGAGGAGGAAAAATGGAGATTCTGGGGTCAAACATCCCTACTCGCTATAGGAATACGCTATACGGTGAGAAAGGCAACTCCACAAGCAGAAGGGGTTGGATGCGTACATGGATGAGGATCTTCACTTTGATTGCCTCCAGCGCTCCAACCTCCTGCTTATGCAAACAGGAAGCTCATTTGCTTGCGAACAGATGAAGGATCATTCCAAAATTTGAGGTTGCATACAGTGCATCCTGCACAAAATAAATGGCAACAGTTTTCGAACGTACTTTGTGCAGCAACTATTTGAGTCTACCTGGCAAACTCTTGAAAAACACTGTTAGACTGACAAGAGCTATGCCACAACGTTTGTGCACCGAGAGGGCGCTAAAGTGTTCACAAAAAAATCAGTGACCGGGGGGTCCATGGAGGTTTCACATCTCTCCTGATATGCAGGTTGGACCACAGAGAATACATAAATAACATCAGACCACATCGCTAGAAAGCAAACACTCAAGAATCATACTGTGAAACTACCCCACATCCTGGAGCAAATCGAAATCGCAGATCCATCGGCTACTGCGAAACAAGTAAGGTGTAGCAATGTCCGTTCTGAAGTGTGACACACCGCGATCATGTTTGAACATGAGCACATTGAGAATCACGATCATGTACTCAGGTCCTGTGCAAGGATAACAAGATGCAGGATCATGAGACAGTTCACCTGTGGAGCTTCCGATCCCTCCGCCGATCGCAACTCGAAAGGAACCTCGCGCTCGTAGAATATGTGATGACCCTCAGCTGCGAATAAAGGCCAGTCGAACACAACAAAATGAACATCAAAGCTGGGGCATCATGTTATCTTTCCGTTTTGCGAAGCAGCGCATCCTCTCCTGAAATCTTGATATGGTTCAAAGATTTGTTGGGGGTGAAGTCATCATCCGTTAAATCATCGGGCAGCAATTTGAGTTGCTGAGCAACATTAAGGCTTTATATCTGGGATATCAACAAACGTGTCAACAAGACGAGTGATCTATTGTGATTGAACGAAATGATGCCGCCTTCCAATGCACACTGTTTGCTAAAATTGGAGCATGAGCTACGATTGCTTTGTTTCATCAATGTCCAAAACAGAGAATCGGCGAAATTTCGATACTCCCCTAAAAGTGGTACCCTAACTCGACAGTATTTAGAGTGAAGTATTCATGGAATCTGTGTCATCAAAAGGATGTTTGAAAATACAGTATTTGCTTGTTCTTCTAAGCAATCAGATCGTCGGAACATCCGATGAGTTTCCGAAAGATATACATCGTTGTCCAATGATAACATTTCTGTATGTCTCATCTGTGCTGTGGTGGGTGCAAAATATGAACACACTCGGATATCCTTACCGTAGCCGCGACGATCACACACCGCAAGAATGATGAATTACATAACGTCTATGTTTTTATGCACACACATTCAGATGGTATCTGATTTCAATGATACAATCATATATCAAATGCCCCGAGTCAAGCTTTCGCACTCGTTCGCTTGGAACGGGCAATGCGCTACGCACCAGTCAATTTGCCTGTTGGATAAAAATGCAATCATGTCATCCCCTCCACAGCATTGATTCGCTGCAAATCATTTGATTCCAGTGAATCAAAACTAGTTGATTTGGCGTGCACTTGTGCACACTATGACGATAGAACACCATGCAAGCAAACTTCTCGCTGAATCAAAAGACATTACATGCGAGACTTCTGCGAAAGGAGCACCATAAGACCCACCTAATGACGGGTCCATTTCCTCGAAGCACGACAAGTCGAGGTTCTTCTCCATAGACTCGGCAACCATGTCTGTCATGCTGTATGTGTGCCTCCTGCATCGGAACAAACCGAGAGCTCACCGGATTGTTCTCCAAAGTGTTAAGCATGAATCAAATAACAACGGCAATCCCGCAATCAACCATCACATCAAAATAGAACCTAACCTGTAGGCGAATCGACAGTCAATCCTGAACAACTGCCTAAATCGGGAATCGGCGAGCAACCGTAGACCTGACTCCTCGTCACGCGTCCCAACCGTCCCCGAGGGGGAGACAAGGCCAACAGGGGTGAATATTCCATTCCCTGAAGTGAATTTTTCATGAGTTGCGATGGATCTAAGTAATCTACACCAATAAACTTCAAATTGCATATGAGTGTACGTGACACTCCTAGGGACTCAGAGCGACCGACCTGGACAACTCGGCCCCATTCCTCATGTGCAAAGTGCACACATGCGGACCAGGTAGGTGATATACATTTCTTTCAACTATTCGTGAAAAATTTTACTGTAAAGTCGCACTTCCATGCAGGAAAGGCAGGTGACTATAGGACGAGAAATGGTGGGGAGTTTGATAAACAGAAAAACGTATCCCGCGGCTCAGGAGTTCACCTTCTGCTGAGTGAAACCCTACTTTCAGCGCTTGAACGAACGCAAGCATCATCCTGATCAGGGATTATCCAGGGAGACAAATACATGCACATTTATTGACCATTTCATTTAGTGCCTCATTCTTCATACACAATCACAACATACACGGATGGCATCCTCGTTCGGTTGACTTGTGACAAGATGCCTTCACGTGCTCTCCATTGTCAAGGATACCCGTGGAACTATATCTGTTGAGCCAGCTCGCAGAAACACGATGACTACCGAGTAATGAAATGAGATTCAAACACTTCTAGAACAGTGCGCCTTATCATGCATCCTTTAACTTGAGGTTTGAAAAGAGCTTGCCTTGCATCACTCCAAGCCCACAAATTCTGTGTTGATTTCTGGCCGTGTTGGTCGGAACTTGACTGTCGCTATCACGTCAGCGAATAAATGATCAAAACGATTCAAATCACCACATCCCATCAAAATTAAATATCTTATCATAACATCTTCAAGTTCTATACTTCAAAGGAACCACTCTTCAGTGGACCTCCCACAAATCTTGTCGATTTTCAAATCCATCTTCGTATTTGTAGAGTCGCTCGCACGCTCGAACTTGGAACGCCCATTGTCGCGTGAATGTACAAAGAATGAAAGGATCTGTTCGTAGAAATCACGTTGAATATAACATTATCATTTCGTCAAACAACGTTTAGATCACGGCTTTACCCTGCGAGAAGTGTCGGGGCCGTTGTTCCACCTGGTTGCTAGATTCCTGAATGCATGCCCGCACGAGCATCCAAGCTATGTCTATCCTTCGCTGCTTTCGCGAAAGAGTGAGATCGGGACGTTTCCATCATGATGAGCATATCCATCATTCCAACCGCCTGAACATCCACCATGAAATATGGTGGTTCCAAAGTTTATCCCAACTCAAGCGACTGCGAAACTTCCTATCCGAATGTGGGGCGAGCTGGAAATTCCCGACTTGATTCAGGACTACGAGGCGTATGAGGCGTATGGCGCCTGTTTACACAATTGGTACAATCACTTGCTATTCGAAGATAACCTTCAAGCAAACTGTCCTATAATACATCATTGACCGAGCAAAGCCTGCGCTTGTAGTGGCCTTATGTACCTTTTCGTCCCAGCATTGAATCCACAGGTGATACATCGTTACGGCGAAAGGTTGTCACTCGGTAACCGAGGATGACTCGCCATGCCTCATGATTTGAGATGCTCATCTCGGTCATTTGCCGAGGCGGTGCCTGTGCATGCCGTGACAAAAGTAAAGAGCCGCGTATCAAGCCAACGCCATGCAGAACAGGACTCCGGCATGGGCTGCATCGACAACAAGTAATTTAGGCACGGTTTCTTGAACAGAAAATTATGAGGCAGTCGTTAGATGCGTGAAACCGAAATGGCACGCCTTGGACTATACCTCACGTGTTTGATGCGTTCAATGTATCATGGTTCTGTACTGTAATGAGTCACGCTGCTGTACATCTGCAGGAGGTTCGTCTGCTTGTCAATTCGGATTTGGAACTTTCGGAGCGCGTGCGCTGCATGCAGCCCTGAATCGTATGAATATAATCTGGACTCATGCTTTTCCGAGGGGTTCAGGTGAATTTTGTTAATAGTACAGGTTCAATTCACATTTCAAACTACTGGACGGTCTGGCTCAAGGTGCCTGGATGTGGAGTAATCGATGTAAGTACATTCCCTTCCATTCGACGAGTAGCTGCTGTTTCACAGAAGGGATCAGTAATCGGTGGGCATCGAGTTGCTGTTATGTATCGATCATATACTCATGTAATCGGTTATGATGTTAAACGGCACTAGATAATATTGTTCCTGTGATCGATCCCAGTTACTGCAGTCGGGCATGTACTTAATTGCTCAAAATGCCGCCTTGGGAAGAATCACCACACCATCGGGTACCCTTTTGAAGGAGGAATATTGATTACCCCTATTCCAAACCCCAGATTCTAAACCCCCGATCCCAAACCCCTAGTTGGAACTCGCTATACAACACTCCCGATTGAAAGCCCCCGATTCGGAGCCCCGATCTCAGCCCCGTTTCAAAATCTCCAATTCGTAGACCATCGTTGAATATATTAATTCAAAAACCCCCAATTAAAAAACACCCGACTCGAAACTGCCAATTGATTTCAAACGCGCAATCGTCAACCCCCGATGCCCGATCTCGATTCAAATCTACGGCGCCAAACTTCACCCGATGCTACAGTGCACCGCGCGCGATAAACCACACCCCCCGATACAACACAGCCCTTGCGTGCGGGGTTGGATGATGTTGCCCACTCGCACCCGCCTGCACACATAGTCAGTCTCCGATTTTACCTGCAACACTAATCGGGTTTTTCGTTTTCATGTGCATGTGTTACCGTAAAATTGACGCCCAGTGAATTGAATGCACGTGCGAGGCGCGCATCTTCTACGTATGGGAAGTCCGTCCTGCCGACCCGCCTTGGTCTTTCTTTAAGAAGAGCGCATCTTGCACTTGTTTGATTGTGATCCTCGATGTTCACATAGATTACGTTGATCTTGTCGACCACTTTTCCCAGGGCTTCAGTCAAGACTTACTCTCAATATGGACGTTTCGCCCATTTCGAAGATGCGAACTCTCGACATGCCGCTTGTTGAGCCCGCTACTCCTCAACTTGGAAAATCGGAATCGCGTGGTTCACACAGCCAATGCTCCAGTCCTGATGTGAGCACGCCCAGTCCTGCAGTACCCAGCCTGCGAGTGACGCCACGTTTCAGACCCGATTGTTCCGTGTGTTCGCTGGAGGTACAACCCCGCGAGATAAACACGGTACGTGAGTTCGAGGCATTGAAGTAGGAGGTGGCGAAATTGTGTGAAGTATGAAGACTGGCTGTTGCACCTCGGAATTCCTTGGCCAGCACAAGGTTTCTTTCCTTGATCAGACCTTTGGCAGTAGAGTGACGCTAGTTCGTTGTTAGGACATCTGGTACGTTGTCAACTAAATCAACACGATGCTTCGTGATGATCGCCATGTCGATCAGCACATGGGGTTTTGCATGTGACGAGATGGTTAATTTGCCATGATTCAAGATTAATTTTTCGTGACTTGATTCTGAATTGATATTTGACATTATTTTGTTTATCGTACAAGCATTCATGATTCTCCACAACACAATCCATGGATGGTTTTTGCCTGCATCAGGCCATGATTTTGATGCTTATTCTCGGGCCGGTGAATGCAATTCAGGAGCTTTGTAGCTCTCACTTGTGTATGGACTGGATTTCACCCTCAGATTGCTAAACATGATTTCCCAGTCGCCAAATTCATACAAAATGCCTCCTAAACTAGCGTATTTGCTAGCGAGCGTTCTTGTAGATTGAGTCTCACGAATACCTCACACAGAGTGCATTAGAATCGTGTTTGCAAATTAATCAAGCATGCTCCTTTGTTGGGGTATGTGACTCCTTTGGGTTCCTGAAGACATGGCTTGCTGAATTTGAACCCACAGAGAGAAATTAATTCATTGTATACCGGAAAGCACAGTGCAAGAGTGTGCGTGCAGTGATGAGTCAGCGTTGAATGTTGGCGACAAATCGTTTTTGTATTCGGACAGCGTATTAGATGCCAACCAATTCACATGTGGGTTCACACAACCCCTTTGATGCAAAACAAGTCATCCATCTGAAGAAGCAGCATGTGTTTCCACTAAGCGTGCATAGCACTTCAATTTCTTCTTGTTTGTAGGTGTAGTGTTGTAGAGGGTTTGCAACCAATATCGCAAGGCTCACCTTGTCAGCTCCGTTGCTAAATTCGTAAAGCGAACACACAGGCAAAACCATTGATTTGGATTCTGGACTCAGACTGGCTAATCCTTGACTTAACCAAACCCATACATTTCTATTATCGAGATGTATGGGTTGCAGAATTGCCTTGGTGTCCTGTTGATCAGCATACCGCTATCAGGTGCTATCAGCCTAAGGTGGTTGATTGGATTGTCAAGGTCGTCCTCTGTCTGTATATTGTATCTTACCCCCAGTGTACTGCCTGTACCTTAACCAACCCCCACAGCCCGTCCTCGTCTACCTCCAGGCGCAACAACCTCTCCGTTCCCGGAATCGGGCGAAGCCGCGTGCCTTGCCTTTACTCTTGATTTGTGTGGATTGAAAGCTTGACGTCGGCGGCGCGCTCTTCAGGGTTTTGGTGCGGATGCGCTGGGCGTGGCGGAGGCCTCCTTCCAGGGCCACTCTGAAACATGCCTCCAGGCCCCGGAGGATGCTAGCCACCGCTGCTGCTCGGTGGACGAGGAGCACGCCGGCGCGTCCGAGCGTGGCGCGGGCCTGGTCAGATGCACCATCCTGAGGGAGCGCTGCCGCAGGGACGGGAGCCCGGCCTACGTGCTGAAGCGCGAGGAGGACGGCGTCACCCTGCTCGTGGCGCGCCAGGCCCGCGTCCACGGTCGGGTGCGTGCTTGCACTCCGCCCCGCAGAGGTCGCGAGCGAGGATGTACGAGCGGAAATTTGTAGATGTGCAAACGCTCCAACGAGATGAGAACGTATGTGTGCGAGTTTGCTTGCAAGGTCTTGCTTCGTGAAAGATATTAGTCAGAGAGACTGCCGTGCTATTTTGGCCGACGGTTCAGGATTTTCTGCAGATCAACTGCAACTCGCGTACACAGGACGCACCTGCGCCGCCTGGGGCGGAGTCCTCGTGTGCACAGGGCAAATGGGCAGGCAGACGGTTCGCTGCGCCGGCGCAGATACACTCGTGGAACCCTCGAAGCGTCCTGAGAGCTGGCATGGCAGGAGGTGGTGGGGCCTTGGTTGTTGTTGCCGCCGCATCGCATGTTGTTCTCCTCCGCCTTTGAGATTGCTGGACCGGCGTCGTGATGGTCAACACTCGCAGGCCTTCTTGTTTTCTGATGCATTGCTTCCCGTTTGCTGCACTTGACTAAACTCCCCAGGCTTGAGCAAGAGCCCCTTGAGCAAGTCTCACTCTTGCTCAAGGGCGCCCAACAGCCCTGAGTCTAATGACAAAGTCCTGTGGCATGTACGACAACCCTGTATCTTCTAAGAAGTTTTTTTTTGGAACAATTGATTTGTATTTCCAGGGGTATGGATATACCCTTCCTTCAAGGAAAACCATGGGAAGGATGGTGCGATGCGACGCAGTGTCCCAAGCTCTCAGGCATGACTTCTTGAGACAAAATAGTGATTTCAAATGTCAAATACCATTGACATAATCAATTTTGTTTTTGCGCCTACCTCTCCGCTGACAAAAGTTTGAGCGAATCCGTGTTCTGTGCAATTTGCCATCCTGGAAACCTTCTTCGTTGTACACGTGCCTCGCGCCAGATGGTTCAGTTTGCCTAGTATATGGCAACGCTTCACGTAGGCGTTGCTTCCATTCTGAACATGACGCGCTGGGTGTGCGCTTGTGCAGGGCAAGCACTTTGAGATTTGCGCAGACGCCCTTCGGCCCTCCACTTCGCTGGTGGCGTCGCTCGTCTCCAACGTGGCCGGGACCAAGTACGTGGCGTACCACCCAGGCATGCAGGTGCGACCGCAACAGCAATGGACGACGACTCCCCACCGCCACCGCCAACTATTGGTCCCTTCATTTCAATGGGATCACTGCAGAGACTGATGAAATAGACGGGACCAGATTCCATTGTCTTATTCGGTGCTGGAATTCCTGCTTGTCTGGCTGCACATGAGCATGCTCGAGGTAGCAGCTTCGCGTTTGCTCCTAGTTCGGGGCACCACCGTCCCTGGCAAAGTTTCACGTATTCCTATTTGCCTGACATGTTCTTCTCATGATATTTGACATGCATGTTGAATTTTCCAGTACGCAATAGATGCTTTTGCACTGCTTGCCATTGAATAAACCCATGCGTGACTGCCTTTAGAGACGAGACCCCAACAGAGACTTGCTGCATCGGTCCCGAGCGTGCCTTGAAGGGAGGTGTGCGGTGTGGAGCTTGTGTCTCTACCAGCCGTGGCAAGTCAACAAGACGCAGCACCGTGCTTCGGCGCAGCCCAGCAGTGCGGAGGTGTGTGTCATCCGCTGGGAGACGAGCTTGCTCAGTCTTTCACCGCAGCGGAGAATGAGCGTAGTCATCCCAAGTGGCTCGTTCTCGGACGCCGGCGTCGTCAACACCAGCCCAGTTACCAGGAATCCACTGCTGAATCCACCCCCCACCACCTCGGTGAGTTGGGCACCAGTTGGTGGCGGATCAGCGCTGTTGACTCGAACGAGTCAAGCCTTAGTCTCAATCGCACCAACAACAGAGGTTTTTGTGTCGCGGCACAACTCCTGCATCCGTCCAAAGATGATGGTGGTTTGAGTTTCAGTTCGTTTGACCGCTTTCGCGACGAACATTCAAGCGGCCAGCCAGCGTTCAGTTTATCAGCTGACTCAGAAATTTTCCATGCCGGGCATTCCGGTCCCGATTTTGTACCCGCACATGATGATACTGATAATCCGCCATATCAGGTTCTTGTGCATATTGTCACATCAGTTGATGTGTTAAACGCCTTATGAACGAAGGGTTTGCTAAGCACCAAGCCTCAGAATGCTTATTGTTAAGGGCTCTTCCCTGGTACTTGCAATTCAATGGAACATGCTGAGCACATGACGAACTTCATCTTGTGCTAGCTGCTAGGGACAGTACACGCGAAGAACCAACCCCTCATCTGCTGTGCTGCCCCGGGGGCGCCCCCTGAGTCTGGGGCAGTGAGTATACAAATAGGCACTACTTTTTGACACATGCGATGTAGCCCCGGGGCGCCATGTTAAGATTTTGTTGAAAATCAAGTGTTTACAGGCAGTGTGTTTGTACATGGTGCGCTGCTACGCTGTAGATGGAGAGAGGGAATGAATGGGTATATTGATATTGCTCACAGGACGCCTCGTTTCGACTAAAGAGCAAGAAGCCAACTTGGCACCCTGTGTCTCGTATCTATACATTGGACTTTGGGTCCCGTGTGACGCGCACCTCCACAAAAAACTTCCAGCTAGAGGACGAGAACTTTGAAATACGCATGGCGTGTGGCCGCACAGGCAGAGACTCATTTATTTGTGACTACAAGGAACCCATTTCTGCTGTCACAGCATTTGCTATTGCAATCAGTACATTTGATTTCAAGTTATGCTTTGCAATTTAGAAATACGATACATGCAGAAGTATTATTTTATTGTGGTATCCAATAGTTTGAATCCGTTGTCTTTTATCTAGCGGTAGAAGTGCATTTCTTTTGGGTTGTTTTCATGGAGCGTCAAAGTGTTCAACATGAGAATTGGTGCTACCACTTTGCTTTTACATTCAATCTCAGAGGATATGTGTAAATGGCAATGCTTTGGGACCCATCGCTCATTTAAGTTGACAACCAATTCCCGGTTTGTCAAGTCAGTAGTGGTATGTATTTTTCAGGCTGCTTGCAACGCCAATATTCTTTATGTGCATTTAGGAAAACTGAACGACAAGTAGACTTAAGCATCGAAAACAACACGCTAGTCCTCTCGATGGACTTAATTACTCGGTAGTGTGAATTGAATACAAGGGGTTAGTGATGACGGCAGAGTCCATATTGAGCGTCATGAACGCATTTGGCGCTCTATGAACACCTAGGTTCCGTACCAAATGCGTTCGTGATCAAAAAATGTGTGACCAATTGTTTATTATTGTGCTGGCATACAGAATGATGCTCAAGCGCAAATGGTTGGAGATGTATGCAATTTGTGACAAAGTGTATTGTGGAATACAGTTTGATAGCGTTTGGGCAAAACTGTATGAGACAAGCTGATTTCAAGTTATATGTATTCCTTAAATGCAAAGTGTATATGTGTCCGGTCAAAATAGCGGAGTTCGAAGGTTGCCTTGTGCAACTATAAAACTTAGCGAGAGATTCACTGAGAAATGCTCCCAAAACTTTGTGTCACTGCACCGCGTTGGGACAGCTGCTGTAGCAATGCAAAATAGGTCAAGTGATCAGAATGCGAATTGGATATGCAAGTGGGCCATCAGGACTGGACTCAGAGGTGCACCTCTAGGTCCGAGATAGGTGAAACACAAGACCTTTAAAGGAATGCTGCTCCATGAGAAATTATTGGCAGGTATTGGAACAACCAATAAAGAAAAGTGACTTCGCTATTAAGGTGTGTGTGATAGTGCTAGGTAGTAATTGCTTCTATTCACATAGCACTTGTTGATAGACATACAAGGAATAGTGTAGGAATATATCGGATCAGGTAGATCGATGACAAACTAAATTGCCGCCACTTTAATGGCGCCAAGACGAACTATTCACTTCTGTGAAAGAGAAAATGGTATTGTAGTAGAGTAGATACATGTGAGTGAGAGTACTTTCGTAAAGTGATGAGCAATACTGTGATCCAGCCTTATATAGTGTCGGCTGCATCAGTACACGCGTCACATGTCTTGTCTTGAATCTAGATTCTTCTATCCTTACCCTATTCCCAGATTCTTCTATCCACATCTTGATGACTCTTGGCCTAGTAGGCAATTGCTATTATCAAATACTATTCTATATCTATGATACATCCCTTAATAGTATGTTTAGTAGGATGATCAAGAGGCATTTTAGCATAGTATTCATGTGTTGCATCTTCACTCATTTGTGTCACGTAGCAGCAGATTGATGAACTAGATGTGCTTGATCTTCAGTACTGGCTTGGTCGTTATTTCTGCAGTATATTTTCAGTTTTTAGCTGATGTATTTAAACTTGACAATCCCTTTGCTGCAAA
>NHOP01000436.1:0-15280 GCA_018697155.1 Pyramimonas parkeae | reverse complement strand
GGTGGAGCACCGAGGCAGTATCAATAATGAACCGATTCCTACACGATGTAGGGTTTCTGGGAGTGCTGTCAATTACAGGGCATCCTTGATCATATGCCACCTTCATTCGCATCGTGGCCCTAACGCGTCAGTGGTGAATGATTGGAACCCCCAAAAGGGTCGGATCGCGGTGGTCTGTTCCCAATTCCGTCGGTATATTAATCAATCATTTTGATTAATGTGCCCACATAGTATGTTAATCTATTTACACCCTCTCACTGTGGTCTAACATTAGTTAGCCTATACAGGTCTCAAATCTGTCGTCGAAAAACCCTCTTCGGATTGCAGACATTCCATTTCGTATTTTCGAGTGTACGCCAATGTCGGTGACTATTCCGATGTTTGCTTAGAGGGTTCGTTCTTGCAAGCGTTGCCCAGTACTAAGCCCTTGTGGGGTACGGAAAGGATTCGTCGTGGATTGCTACACGAAGTTGCGTCAAGCACAAAGCAACAAGTACTCGTGCAAGTAACAAGTACGAACATTGTACTAGATCCGCCGTTAGCAACGCGTGATTGCAAAACTCCCGAGGCAGAGATTTCATTGTGCCACAAGGAGCTTCGGGGTGCATGGGGCGAGAAGATGAGAGCAAAGTGTCACGAAAGCGTAAACGCAGGGCGAAAGACAAGGTATCCTCACAACGCATCCGCTCACGCAGCTGATGTGTGAATGCTACGGAATGCACAGCTTCCGGAGGCTGTCCCTGTGAAATATTGAATTATATGAACCGAGTCACTCAACTATCTTTAAGCTGGCTAAATGATGCAGGTGAAGGTAATTCATTCAGAGACTAGTGTTTGACATCACATACACTTCATTTCAAGTGTAGGGCTAACAAGACCAGTTTAAGACCATGGTCTATACATACAGATCCAAACCCCCGTACACCCCCTCAACATGGATATGTATTAACTTGTAAATATTGTTGCAGCTGTTGGATCTTCGTGAACAGCAGAACTATTGTTTGATAGAGTGTCCCTGTACCGTTTGCATGATGAGAACATTGATATCATGAACACCTCATGGGGCAAACGCGATTGAACCGCATCCGAGGTGATAAAGAAATGTATGATGCATGATGTCAGTGTGCTCCATGTTTCTATTCACGTTCGTTCTGATATTCCTATGACCTTTGTGGCCTGACTCTTTATATGCATATGGGTGCATTGTTTTCTTGCTTTGACAACCTTGTCCATTCGTTTACTTTCTGCATCTCTGCACAGGACTTTACTCATTAAGTTCCTGAGTATGATGTACGATCGATTGATACCGGTGATGCGCAACAGTTATCAACGGTCAACCAAATAATGAATGCATACAGCAGGGATGTTTGCGCATTTAGCTTGCTTGTTAAAGGAAGTGCTTGAAACGGATAGCCGAAAACAAGCACATATTGAGATTATAGTGACGTCTGGTTCATAATCAGGATCGAAAGAATGGGAAGAAGAGCAGGAGAGATAGCAGAGAAAAAAAACACAAGAAGGAGAAACGGAATAAGCGTCACTCTTCAAGTTCTGACTCGTCCGGATCAGACTCTGATGGAGTGTCCAATGCTTGCCCGACGCTTGAGGAGCGCTTTGCCATGGGTCGCCGTGCAATGCAGGTAAATCCCGCGCGTTTGGCCATATTGTTGCGAACTCACCTTGGTCTGATTTTTCTATGGCCTTTTGACCCTGCCATGGTTTGAACATTCATGGACAATGAGTGATCAATTTGTTGTGGTTGTCGTGGTTTTGTTTCCAGAGACCTGAATGCACATGTTCTGGTTCCAGTCAATTCAAACAGAGTATGAGATTGCCCTGCTCACCTAGGAATCTTATCAAGACGGCGTCTATGTTCATGTTTATATTTCCTTGTTTTCAAAAGGTGCAGCTATATATTTCAGGGCGAAAAAGATTCCCGGATTCAAAAGTCACCAATCCATAGTCTGAGTCATCGGACATGCACCCCGCAACTGTGTTGGATGTTCCCAAATATTCCTGGTTAGCGATGTTGTGAGCACTTGCGCTCGTATGAATGCGTAACTAGCATGGCCAATCTAGCAGGTGATAACACTTGTTGCTCCAGTACAAATGAACAATCATTAACATGACGAGCTGAGGGCTGCCGGGCGCAGGTGTGCCGGTCCATTGTGTCTCGGTACCCAAAGCTAAGAGGCGAGGTGCGCGAACTGCTGGGCAAGTTGGATGGGGGAGAGGGTGTGCAAATCGACAGTATCCAAGACAAGGACTTGCAGAAGCTGCTGGATGCGCTCCTGTTCAACCTGGAGCTGAGATTCCGGTGGGTTGTTTGATCCTAACACCGCCCATACCACCACAATGACTGTGCTTCTGTGCAGCGTTTGCGTTTTTCTGTAGTATCGTGTCCGTGACTTGTTTGATGGTGTCACTAGCCTCGTGTCTTTGTCCCCAACAGTCACTTAGAACAATATGATCAGATTTTTGTGGCGTTTAGGGTGTGTGAGTGTAATGTGTAGATATCTAATGAACAATGTGAGATTTGCCTGGTTGGGTCTAGTGTCGCTTTGCAGGCAATCAAGCTGGGTCATCTACTATAGAAGTCGATTGAATCGCTTGGCTTCCCTCCCTCTTAGGAGTGATGTACATTGCATTTACTGTACACGACTTGCAGCAAGGCTTTGAATTTCATTCTATGGGAGTCGCACCATGCCATGGATGTGCCAAATCGAGACGTTCGATTGGACATGGTGTCCATGAGGTCATTCTTGCCGCCGGTATTGAGGCGTTGGTGGACATGTGCTGAAAGATGTACTCTGCATATTTGGGCGTACATGGACAGCATTTTCACGCCATGATTGAAGTCATGTCCCTGTTGTTTAATTGTAGTTCTCAACCGATATTCTGCTCCTCGGACCTTGCTGCTACTCACATTCCAACACAGGGTGTCATATTTGATCTCGTTTTGGAAGTGTCTATGAGCAATCGTTACATACCGCAATAGGTCTGGTGCATGTTAGGCACATGTGTCATTTGTATGCTTGTGCAGGGGCGGGGTGTACATGCGACTCGAAGGCGCCTCCTCGCTCATGAGCAACTTGGCTCCCGTGTTATCGGAGCCTGCTGACCCTTCTCTGGCCGAGGTCCCCCTGGATCAATTTTTGGAGGAGGTGATGGGGGATTCAGCTCGCAAACAATCGAGCCAAAGTGTGTTATCTTCGTGTTCACTTCACTCTCACATTCTCTGGTGCATGTACTCGTGCTGAAGCTTTCAAAACTGGACAGCTTGGTCTGTGGCGCCCTTGTTCTTGACGTTATAGCAAAATCCTTGTCAACAAGAATGTCGGGTTTATCCAATAGGAAGGCATACTTGAGGATTGCCATAGGGCACGTATACAGATCACCAGGGTGTTTGTTACGCATGAATGGTGGACTTGATCGAAGTGCATTGAGGTGTGAGCAATTGCCAGGAGCAGCCTCTGCCTCGCGCTTCACTTGTTCGTGCATGCCTTCTTGAGGACTTTTCTGGTTCAAGTTTCGGGTCGTTTATTTGTAGCTCAAGTTACGTGCGTCAGCATTTGAAGTGAATATTCCGCCATCGTTTAGGTATATCTGTGTTTTGGGAATCAATTTCCCAAATTGAATCAATTTCCCAATTTCGTCTCTGATTGTATGTGTTGTTAGCAAGGCTATCGATTTTGCGGACCAGGACCAGGACCAGGACCAGGGCTTATTGGTTGTTACGGTTGGGTGAGATGCAAGCGCGCAGTTGAAGACAAAGGCGAGTGTGAGCCTTCGTGTGCAAAGGACAATACTCCCCCTGCTGCACCTCTCAACTCCACTATCTCGGACACCGACGGGCACCCCATGACAATGGACGCGCCAGCAGAGGAAGTGAATGCCCCGATAGATGACCTTGAGCCGCCTGTCAGAAGAGTGGTAGGTCACCGTGCGACGTACAGTTGTAGGCAAGGATGTGTTTGGCAGGGGAAGTGTACAGGCAGGGAAAGGACCTTCAATTGTTGCCTGGCATAGCACTCGCAGACGAATTGCTTTCTAGGACACAGTGTACATTGGTGTCCACAGAAATATGCAATCTGCTGAACCCGTGCACGGGAGATTTCTACGTTCTTGTCGCATGAATACCATGGCGTGCAGCTTAATTTGAATGCGGCGCGCTGTACATTTCAGATTTGTGTCAAGGAGACGCCAGTTCAATGTGCAAAGTGTGCCTAGCTGAGACGAATCCTTTTTCGGTGGATGGGGACCCGTCAATTCCATAGCATGCAACACTGGAGGTTCACCTGAATGCGAAGAAGACTGCCCTCGGCCATAGCTAACGGACTCACAGAGTTCTAGCTTCTTCAGGATGCTGAATCAACCCGCCAAGCATTGTCTAGGTAGCATGAGTGCTGTCTGCCAACCAGGGCGACACATGGATAGCGTGAACAGCATCAGAGTATTTGAATGTAGTTTGTGAATCCTGGACCTCTGGTGGTGTCATCGAATGTTTGGGCTAGTCCAGCATGTGTTTGTAGAATCTGAAACCTGCCCTTCACAATTGGGCTTCGGTATCAATAAAGCCCAAGTAGAAGTCCTATGTTTCAATTGCGCTTTTTCAGCCGCATGCACATATCAAGCATTTGCTTTTGATGGGAAGGTATTCATCTTGTAGCTTCCAGGCTAATGAATGACTTTGGGGTGATGACTATTGCAAGGGCAAGATCACGATGGTTTACAGGGCTCATTTTGAGAATAACGTAACTATCGGTACTATATATCGATAGTCGCCGGCGAGTTAGGTCCACGGTCTCATAGGGGACTCAGTATCGATAGTTACGTTATTAAGAAATTGAGCCCTGTGAACCATCGTGATATTGCCCTTGCAATAGTCATCATCCTAAGGTGATACATAACCTGTATTTTCAATGATACACCAGTGCAGAAGTGCTGTCAATTGGTGTTCTGTACGAACAAATGCAGGATGACTAAAGCCAGTGTTCTTTGTGCTTACACAACAAGATAGTTTTGCCACCCACCTTTATAACTCGGAAGCTTTCCTGGCCCCAGCGCCATAAGAGATTTCTGCACGCCAAATGATGGGCGCCAAATCCAAACGTGCTTTTTGTTAGATTGCCTGAGGCTCCATGTGCCCGAGCCACAACACAATGAACCGGTCTTCAATCCGTGCACTTGTAACGTGCATGCACCCCTTGCCAGCTTCTGCCACCTTTGCTCCTGCCAGCTTCCTCCCAGCTTCCTGCCCCACTTCTTCTTATGTGTTAGCTAGTGCACATGCATGTTGTGATGTGCCGATTTGAGTGCTCTATCCCTTCTCCTCACCTCCAGGCTGGGCCCGCCATGCCCCCCCCTGAGGTGCTTGCTGCGGCAGCGGCTGTGACCCATCTGCGCAGCCACTACGCTGACTCAGACGACGAAGACGCCGACCTCATTGGCCCGCCGCCGCCGGAGATTGTCGAGGAAGCAAGCCTGTCCACAGAAGAGCAGCGCGTGGGGGAGGCAAAGCGCATCATCGCCGCGAACGCTGCTGGCGAGGACGCTTACGCTGTCATGGGTGTTGGGCCAGAAGACGACGCCAAAGACGTCAAGAAAAAGTACTGGCAGCTCTCTTTGAAGGTGCGCAGGGCAGTGGACGTAGCGCTGAACCTTGTGAGTAGTGTTTGATTGTCATTAACGTATATCCATGATTTGAGAAACATATAAATAATCAGCAATAAAAAAGCGCTTACTGTTTTACATTGGTGGTGTTCGGATGATTTCATGCAATCTGAATAATGTGCTTTTTTGTGGCCACTTGCAGGTGCATCCAGACAAGTGCAAGTACATGCACTCAAAAGAAGCGTTCGACATTCTCCTCAAGGTTTGCAATAAGACCCCACTGTTGAGTTTGTCTCACTTGTTTTAACATTTGGGATGCTAGGAGAACTATAGAAGACAACATATAACCAGGTTGCTCATCGATTTCTAGCGTTTTGGTTGTGAAACTGCAACGCGCATGTGACTTCGAGGTGGGCAAGTAAAGCAGCGCCCTGTGCTTTGATATAAAGCTCGTGTTTTGAGTACGGAGACGTACTCGCTTTTCCTTATTTTGGGCGCTGTCTCTGAAAGCAGTTGGGGTTCCGTATTTCGACGACTCGCACCGCAATGTAAGAAGCCACGTGGAGGCTGTCACCGCCTGCACTATTCCCCAATGCAGGGGGCTTTTTGTTCAGTTGAAAAAATTCTTCCCCCGCTATTGGCATGTCCTTGTCCTGTTGACTGGCATGCCAAAGTGACATGCTAGTCAACAGGACATTGTTGATGCTCTTCGTCCCCCACAGCTTGTGAGGTGGATGAGCTTGCATGAATGGGGCATGAGCCCTGAGTGACCAACCATGCCCAACGTTTCCTACGGCACATTCCCCAAGCCTTGCCAAAATTATCATGAAATCTGTGCGCTAAGTCTACCATACAAGTTGAGGCACATAATTTGGAGTCCACGAAAATGTACCTTGCAGTCCCCTTGGTGGTCGTATGGCGATTGTTCTACCTACATCCACATGAAATAGATGGTACATTGTTGGTACCATATCTGAGTTTGGTGCTGTTATGAAGCTGTGGTTGTTGCAAATTGAACGAGGATTCTTCCTGTACTGAAGCCATGCGCCGGATCAATTGCGTGTGTATAGTCATCCAGTAATCTTCGTAGGCGCTTTCAATGATGACACCATGTTTGCTTATGACATGCTGATAAACTACTTCGTAGGACCAATGACATATTTCACAAAGGATCACTGGTGGCTTCCTTGTGGCTGTAGGTTGCATTGTAATGTCCAAATTAGGGCAGCAGAGATGGTGCTACAACTTGATCGCTGTTGAATTTTATGCCTGTAAACCTGAATGCACAGATCATTTGAAAACCGAGGGTTGCGTGTCCTATCTGTTGACTGGATTTCTGGATCTGGGTTGGGTGATGGCTGTGGAGAATCCGTGTGATGCAATACCGTTTTCCTGATGTGACTTGCTGCGCAGCCATTAGAGATGCATCCTCTATCATGCCGCATGCTGCTCAACATGAATGCTGGTTCATGTGCATGCATATATCAGCACAATTTCTGTCATGCAGCGTTCACAGTGTTGAAGATGTCATTCTTACCCAACGATTCTGCCTCCTCTATCATACCGCATCAGCATGATTCTATCCCTGACATGCCATGACAAAAGATGTATCCTTTGCTGACAATCAAGCATCAACGCTATGAATAGATAATCGAGTCTCGCATGGCTTGCCACCTCGGTGCGCATTTTTGAATGATTTGCACGCTATTTGGCCATTTGTGCTACAACACTGCTGTTCGTCCTTTGGACAAACGCTCCCATGTGTGGAATTGATTTGATGCTCTTACTTCAAACCTTCAATCCTATTTACCATTTCAATTCAAATCACCCCAAACCATGGACCAAACTACTTGAACCTGCAAGGGTTTGGGAACATTTTGAGCTGCAGCGTGCTGGCTGTCACACAGGCGCACAAGGTTCTACAGGACCCGAACCAAAGGGCCTTATTGGATGAAAAACGGCAGAAAGCAGAGATAGAGCTTGTGGCTCAAAGACTCATGGAGAAACAGCGGCAGGCAGCTGTGTGGCGCCAGGTGAGTGGTCTCAGCGCAAGTACAATGTCAACGACAATCCAGTATGGCATGTGGCGTGTGATTGGTAACGCCATGCGTGCATATCGACATCCATATCAGCCAGAATGGCAGATATTTGATACACTACGAACACAACATCTCCCTCGTTGGTGTTCTGGACCTACAGGATATTGACTCATGATTGTAGTGAATGAGTTGCCGACAATCAACGTTTCGGGTGTAGGGTCCATCAAGAAATTATTGAGTTGACCCTGGCCTTGGAGTGCTCACTTCGTCACCGCAGCATGTGGTCCAGATGGTCACTCATGCATGCATGACGGAGTTCTCTTGAGGACTTTTGCGATGGGCACTATGGGGCGCATCGTACAGATTTTTTGCTATGCATCTGCACTATGGCATGCATGTGATTGGCCCAGTGCAATTTTCTCTTGGGTGATATTGTGAGGATGAGGAGCTCAGTTTAGATGGCTTCCCGCCCAGTAGGTTGTATCAAGGTAGATGTACATGTAGTCCTCAGTATCAATCAAGTAAGACGATGTATGCATATGGTCATGTTCATGTATGTATAGGGGCATGACCCTAATGAAAAGGGCAGGGAGCCATGTCAACCGAGTTGCGCACTAACTTTTACCTGTACGCAAGGTACCCCTCAAACCGTGTATTCGGTCCAAACACAAGTGCTTATTCCTTGAAGAACCTGTGTTGTAATTTGATGGGAAAAAGCCATATGATCTGCGTCATGTTCACATTTGTACACAATTTCAGCCATGTAGCCCCGGTCCTGGAGTGATCAGTTTGTTGCAGAAACATGAGAGCAAGTAGGTTGCTTGGATATGCATGACAATGTCCCTGTAACGACTTTGGTCAGGATCCTTCAGGGTGCATCTTGCAGCATCTATGTTTTCCATCTGTAGGCATGTGGGAGGCTTGGTGCACTATTGCTTGAAGGAATGTTGCAAGGTTATGGAACTCCACTGTGCGATCACTTTATGTGGCTCCCCGCCCAGCGGGTAAGGGTCATATCCCAATGTGTATGCATTCATTTATCGCTTTCCCTATCGTGTGAGGAGAGTATACACTTTTCGATGGAAACTTTTTTCCCAAAGTTTGCACCAAAGTCTTGCACAAGGTACCACCTGATCAACACACCAGGTTTCGAGGTATAGCGTGTGAGTCTTCGAATGAGCTACAAGTATGTTACCACACTCTTCTCTGTTAGTTCTCCTCACACATTCCACTGATTGTGTGTGCGCGCGGTGAGCGAGCGGTGCAGGCGCGCGGTCAGAAACCAATGCCCGGTGACGAGGAGTTGCTGAAGCTTGGTGAGGATGGGACAGCTCCTGTGAAGGAGGGGCGGGGCGCATGGATGACGGAACTGCCCCCAGAAAGGCAGGCTGGCCCTCCCTCGCAAACCAACGTATTCGCCTTTAGTCAGAAGGAAGTGTCCCGGCGCAAGGATGAGCACCTGTGGACTGACACCCCTGAGCAAGCCAAGGCGCGGCAAGCAGAGAAGTACCTGGAAGGTTACGAGGTGCGAACTGCGTGACACTGGACCCCACTCTAAGTTGGATGCAGTTGGGAGAGTTGTCAGAGGAAGCACCACCAGGAGGATGACTAGGAAACTTTTAGCGCAGCTGCAGGGATTTTGTTGAGAGCGTTGAGCCTTGGATGAGAAGTGGTGTTCCTTCGCGCTAGACATGTTAGAGATGGAGACTTTCTACGGTATGATTGTCCAGAGTGAGTGTGTGCTGAAGTGTACGGCTCAAGATGATGTGCATCAATCGAGGCTTGGATTTTGCTCGGTCTGAGATTTTTTTGGTACACCAAAGTTTGAACCATGGAAACATGTTTCTGGCCAGCAACAGAATACCGGGGCTGATGCAGCCTTGGCAATTGTTAGACATGGCTGGTGATCCCTGTAGACCTGATTGGACAACCTGCTCTGGACTGTTAGCACGCGGACCCGCCATACAACCTTCTCACAATATGATGAGATTCTTACTTAGGTGTAATCGCGCTTCTGTATTCAGGTTGCAGCAGCTGCGGTCTGTTGATCAGAGGTGTTTGTGATCTGAAGTGGTAGAAAGAGGAGTGAGACGTAAATTGTGTAACATGTGAATGTGAGTGTTGGTGTTCGCTTGTTTGATTTGAAGCAGCATAACGATGGGATTACAGATACTGTCACTAGCACAGCTTGGAAGAATTTAAAGGGTGCAAACAGTTTGTATAGGTCACTCAGTTTGTGATGTTCCAGGGACAAAATGCACACAAAACCAATACCATGGTGCGCACTTTGGCATGTTCAAATGCTTTTTGCCATTTTTCCATATCTGTGCCAAATAGAACAGGGTCAATGAATAGGAGGCTATAGGAGGGATGATACTACATGGTTTTGCAGCGATGATGGAACATACAACGGTTTCTTTAGTAGATTGTTCCAGCAGTGTGACACTATCATGTTGTACATATTTGTTGTAGACATTTGCATTCATGCAATTTTCTGTTTTACATGAGCTGCCTTTGTCAATATAATACTTGTGTCAGGGTATTGTGTTCCTGATCTTGCGTCAATATTTGCGTTCAGTAGTGGCCTAGGAACGATGGGCGGCTTTTTCTGCATGCATCATTTCCGCAGACACACTTGCGCATCGAAGCGGCTGAAGAGGATATGGCTGCAAAGAATGCAGCCGCAACGGCCAGTGTAGTGGATGAGTACAACCAGAGACAGCGCCCAAAGTCCCTTTTAGAGCAACACCAGTACAAGTTAAAGGAGAAAAAGAGAGTCTTGAAAAAGGAGGGGCAAAAGAAAAAGGAGGATTGGGAAGGCCAACATCCATGGAAGGTGCATGATAATCCCCTTTTAACTTACACTGAAGGTGGAATTCATGAGCTACTCTCACGTAGCGTTTTGTGTATCTTCTTGTATTCATGTGTTGAACGCCATGAAGCATGGCTTTTATTCCACTGAGATGTATGCGGAATCCCTGGATTTTTAGCCCGAGCTCCTGGATTTCGCGGATGCTTTACCTTTGGCAAATGTGACCTTGTTAAAGCATGCCTACATGCCCAGACCGCACGATGTATTTGTTTGGTGTGTCCATTTATAGATGCCACTGATGCACATTATGACCCCTGCTAGTAATTCGTAGGCAAGGACCTGTTCCCAATAGGCTCGTCATATATACTCTAGTGAAGGAGTAAAGTTGAAATTAATCCCTAGGTGGTCGGTCAACGTCGGATAGGAAGGGCAAATAGCAGAAACCTTTTTCCCGGCCTTTCTTCAGAATTCTCTGTTCGCTGGAAAATTGTCTCAGGATGCCTTATGCGGGTTAAGTTTTTTTGCAGCCATGGGATCGTGAGAAAGACCTTATTATCGGAGCCAAACCCAAAACAGCGAAGGAGTTGAATTTGGCACGTGGGACGCTTGGAGATCGATTCGGTGGCAGCAACTCTGGCAAGCGATCGTTTTTATGAGGGACTGCTGGCAATCGGGGTTACGTATCATTTGACAAGAAATTACTGTTCCAAAATTGAGGTAGATGTGTATTCAGATTTCATTTTTGGGTGCATACTAATCTTGGGATGCTACGTGAACTACTATTGCAGGAGTGTGCAACATGCCTGTGATAGTATACACTTGGAGTGAGGAAGATTCGTGTGATCCAGCCGTATATAGTGACAGTTGAAACAATACACGTGTCTCATGTCTTATCGTGTTTCTAGACTCCTAGTATGCTATCGGTAATTCGATTCCGCCTGTCCTAGTAAGTATTTGCTATTGTCGTATTCCGTACCATGTCGAGGTCACAACTAATGGCATAGTTTCTTGTTTCTTCGGGACGACATTCAAGCTTGATAACGCCTTAGGCTGCAAAGTCTCGGACCAGATGCTACCGAAGATGAATATGTGTGGAAATTTTGTTGGTGACCAAGTTGCTTGCCATGAAAATTACCTCCTGGTTGTCCATTCGGATAGGGGTGGGTAAGGTGACTTGCATGAACTCATTCAAGAAGTGATCGACGTTCACCCCGTCCTTGCAGGCATCTAAAACAACAAATTACTCCGCTTTAGTAGATGAGACTGCAACTACCGGTCGTTAATGCGTAAACCAAACAATAAGATTATCATTCATGCAAATAGCATCGCCAGAGTAAGACCTATATACAGAACCAACGACCCAGTCAGAATCTGAATAATTTGAAAGCTTGGTGTGCGAGCCAACACACCCTCCCAAGGCGCCGTATCCACCCCTGAAGATAAGTTATTTTTTTGTGGCAACAAACAGATATGTCATGATTCTGAGTGCAGCCACGAAGTGTGACCGGTCATAGCATGTACAAAATTCTGCCAAACATACAACAGGTCGCATGATTTCATGCCAGTTTGTCGGGCAATCCGCAAAAGAGAACCAATGAGTTGCCTAAATGGAACAGACACAAGTGGAGTGTCAGTAAATTCTTGCAAGTCAAAGTGCGTTTCCATGAAGATGAGAGCAGGTGTACAATCTCGCACACCACGCTCCGTTTCAAGCTGCACGATGTGACGCTCTTGATCAGGGCACATATATGATTGTGATCTGACAACTCTCACTCGTAGCAAGTTGGTGACATCTTCAAGAAGCTTGACATCCAAGTATAAGTTTGTGCAAGCGTCCCCCGGAAATGCGTCAACCAAACCCCAAAGAACTCTTGTTCCGAAAACGCGCATGCATCATCGTCCACATGCACCAAAAGATAAACGCGCATACCATCCTTGACCCTGTTTAAAAAACACGGGTCAGCCACAGAGCGCTTGAGCTCAGTATTAAAAGCGATCAACCTGCGATGTTGCAGAGTATACCAGTCCGCTGCAGCTTGCTTCGTTCCAATGGAGACTTGTTTAATTCGGCAAATGGATGTCCAGTTGGTTGTTGATATTTCGCTAGAAAATGAGTTCTGATCTCATGCAAGAATGAAGAAACGAGAAAATCAGTGTTCGCATCCAGCTGCTTCCAGTGGAGATTATGCCTGACGATAAGGGATAAAAGTATCAATAGTGACGAATCAGAAGCCTCAGGTTCATGCGTGACCACGGGGTCATATTGTACTCCAGGATCCTCCAGGAACACACGCACAATCCAGTGGACCTAGTGCTATTTGATGGTATCATATACAGTCCATCTGATTGCATCCACAAACATCGTGATGATTGCAAAAACACCATCTAGCAAATAAGGAGCCGTCAATGGGATAACATTATTTGCAACAATTGCCCTCATTTCCTCATGCTCAGTCGCAATCCAACGCTCCGAGTCCGTTAGCGACCTGGCTTGCTTCGAATTCTGTAGTACCACATGCCCTTCCACAGCGTTGGGAACATTGATGCCTGTCAGCGATGCAAGCATTGCAGGCACCGGGGGGTAGAAAATGTACATCACTAAAGGGAACCTCCATGTACGTGAGCCCATGGTGACTCTTGGCAACATCACGCCACACATGTCCATCTTTCGATATTATCACACCCCTCCACCCTCCCACTGCGACCATTATCCACGGTAGCATTTACCATTGACGGGTTAACATTGTTTAGCACGCAGGTGCCTTTGCCGTACGCCATGAAAAGAGCAATAACTTTCCACGCAGTTTTCACACATACCGAAATCAACAAGTAGACCCGGATGAGCATCAACGCACCGAGTGGTAATTTCGTGGTTTACACCTTAACAATTGAAAATTTCTCGTGATCCCCATCATTGTTTTGAGCTGGGTACGCTTATCTCTGTGAGTGGCTGTCACCGGGCCTTTGATCCATGAAGAGTTCCGGTTTGGTCACAAAATGATCAATATACGAATCATCAGCAAGTTTCGTGGTAAGAATCGTATTCATTTGATGTTGTGCAGCGTCGGTGCATCGAGAATCTTCACTCACCCCCGCTTGAAGGGACGACCCGTACTTTCATCAAGTATCACGTACTTGATACTCAACTTGGCATGACCAACATACTTTTCCGAGCACGTGCGATTCGCAAGCTTCCCTGCACGATTGTCCGCTGGAAAAAAATCGCACTATCCATCCGATGATACGCAGAAGAGAAAGGTCAGTGCTGTATCCAAAAACCCTCTCGTAAGGCCAACGGTCAACAAATGGGCTGCACATCAGGGGAGTTTTTGCATACGTTGTATGTTGGACTGTCAAAGGCCAGTACCTTTCATCCATTCCAGACGTCATGCACATGATAAAACCAAAGTAGCTCTCTGTATGACCATTCGTCTCCTTCAGATACTGTCATAGTACTAGAAAAATCCCGTAGAGGCGAGCAAGGTGCGATAGTAATTACTCTGTATGACATCCAGGAATTTATATTACTCAGGATATGTGGCACTGCGGATATGTGAATAAGTAGTACATAACTCGACATTATACCGGATAAATGTACGTAATATGGCTCGTAGCTATTGGACGACCAGTTTATTATAGCATCGACCAGTGGCAGTGCACTTCACTGTTGAACGGTTTAGCCCTCCCGAGCACCTCCGCAATGTAGTCTGTCTGCACTGACGGGACAGCCAGTGTCCTGTTATTCATAGGTTATGGGCCCATGGAGGCCGAAGGATAGGGTTAAGTGCCAGTTGATAAACCGAATACCTTGGTCATGGCAATAATTCGCAAAAGCATCGTGCATATGCAGTGATTCCGAATCGGTCCTCACCATGGTCTAAGTACCTTTCATCGAAGTAGCGCATACGCAAAACTCCCCGAAAGCATCGATTCGGCAATTTTTCTTAGTTATAGCTTGCCACTAGGACCATTTCGAGCTCCTACACGTGAAATTCACCACATAGTTTTTACAAATAGATTGAATACAAGGACCGGTATTGCCCAAAGGTACAACTAAACAAGCTTTAACATGGTCTCCCGTCCATGTTTGATCTTGTGCGCGAAAAGTAGGGTGACAATGATTTGCCGGGGTACATACAGAGCACGACCCTGTCGGGAGTTGCAACGTTGTATGCTCGCAGGTTTACCCGTGCGCGATTTCGTATTTATCACAGCCTTCATCGTATACGGCCCAGAAGGGAATGCAGCGGCTTCACCGGATCGAGAATATGCTGTTTTCATCTCCTTGTGGTCACCACTGTCACCGACCATGAGGTGCCCTTAATAAACACACGACCCGGACCACCGTCCTCACCAGCTGGATATTGGGGTTAAGTGCAATACGTGGGATCAGAGAGACAAGAAACAATACGATACCATTCATAATAGTCTTCATTATCTGGAACTGGACCAAAAGTGAATAGAAGGGCGCGCTTTTCCAACCTAGTGCACGAACGTGTACGATGTTTTGTTCGGGTTCTTCCTGAGGTCAGGGACAACTTTTTGGTGAGTTCTTGTAACTAAACCGGTATTACGTTCAGGGTTCGCGTAGAACGAAGCACCAATCCACGGGTAGCTGAAAGCATCGGATTTCTTGCTACGAAATATCTTTCACATAGAAATGTCGAGTTTTTCACCAATGCCACACGTAAAACGATATACATGCATCCTGCCGTGCATATATGTCTCCACCAGGGTGTTGAACTCGTATTCAAAATAGTACGAGTCATTGTAGCGCAAATCTTGTTGGTCCCGTCGGAGCGGGTTCTTGTGCAGA
>NHOP01000435.1:0-15292 GCA_018697155.1 Pyramimonas parkeae | reverse complement strand
CGCAAGCTCTGCTTGTTGACGCGTCTCCGAGGATATTTTTCACGGTAGTAATCGAGCATGTCAGCCCCACCGCTTGGATGGGAAAATCATATTTCACACTCCAATAAACGCACATTAAAAATTTGTTTTATTGGAGTATATTAACCAACTATGCTCCAATAAAATATCGGAGTATAGTTGGATACTCCAACAAAATATATACTCCAACAAAATATACAAAACAGGATAACGAAACATACTCCAACAAAATAAACAAACATTAAAAAACAAAAAAAAATCAACAACAAATGAAAGCTTTCTTGTGTAACACATAATACAAGCTCGCTTCGTTACCTGATTGCTGCGTAGTGCTTACCCTGCATGTCTTCCCACAGACACGTGTTGTCAGTGCACAATCTACATACAATGGTATGTAGATTGTGCACTGACAATGTAGTCTGGTTATCAGGAATACAGAACACGGACACAGCATCAAGTAATGAAAGTGTCACGTTTCTGAGGACTCCCTGGTGTACGGCCCTCACGATCTCGGTGCACCCCCACTCATCCTCTGGCGCTGTTATTTCATCCCGAACACTGTCCTCTCGGTTTTCTGTAGTCCGTCGTCAATGATCGGTTGAACGCCCGATTTCCCGAACACGACATTGGTTTTCGATATCTACCAGCATGGGAGGACGCGTACTCAAACTTGACGTTTCGCACGTTCACATTAAGTACTCCAGTCGTCTGAAGTAGTCCGATGTGGAACTACTATGGACGTCATGTACGTCCTCAGTCATCCGTCTTTCAGATGTACTATCAACACCACCAAGTCGAATAATGGTTGAAGAGTAAATCCACCGAAGTCAGATACTTGCTACAACATGTTAAGTTCATACATTCCTTTCGCTTCAATGGTTGACGTGGAAGAATCGTACGGTATTGGACCTGAAAAAGTATGCACACATACGTTCCTCGATAAACCGTGCGATTGGCCACGTTCAACTAAAAGTGAGAATTGTATGAAGGACTGACTAGGATAGAAGGCCTGGTTACAGGAAACCATTGTCCTTCAAAACAAACACCTTCAATTCATGGAACCACACTATCCACGAAGGAGGGAGGCTGTAAGGAGACCCGAGGCCTACAGCCAGCCTACTTCCACATCAAGGCGAGGAAACGAGCTGCGCGCACGTGTACATGAGGATCAGATTTCCTTGCGCAGCTCAGCAACCAAAGAGTATGAGGTGAATCCGATCGCAGTGCGTAGAGCATGTGGTGGGTATTGGCGTCGGGAGTTTCGTAGAAAAATTCCCAACCATTGTTCCCGAGCCTTTGTATACCATGAAACAATAGCGGCGATTTACGAACGCGCAGGAGAGTCTACGTGAGCTCCCGCACACAGTACGTATCCATCGAGAAGCCTAAACTGCTAGTACATAATCCGGTGACGCGAGATGTCCACAAAAGCTTCATAACGAAGTTCTCAACGAGTTGCAGCTGGTTGTCAGTGAAGATATTGGGTCGGATAAACGAAAAACTCACCTTTTCATAAACCACAGGCTCTATGAAGATCATTCGAGCAAGTTTGATACAATGCCTCGGGATCCTTGGACACATCAATGAGCAGACAGACACGCGACGAAATTGGGCATCTGGAGAAAGAAAACGTATGTGAACTTGGAAGAGTGCGATAAACAGTCGCACGTTAAGCTCCACGCCATGCGACATCGCCCCCGACTCGCTTGAATACATGACCGAGAGTGAGACCATGAAGACACATCTTGATCAAGCCACGCACAAGCTCTTAGAATCGAATACGAAAATATTGGGCGCATCGTACTACTTCGAGCGAGCACACGTGAAAAAGGATAGGGATATGAAAAAGATGCATCGCTGCGAAGGCAAACAGGAAAACGAGTTTAAGTGGTGGGGGGTTTTTTTCCAAATATAACCAACGAATATACACACGCAGAGATCAAGCAAGTTATGATGTCACAAAAGATGGCACCCCTCTCAATAGGCCAACAGGCAAAAGTACGAAACAAGGAATTGTTGAAGTATCGGATGCGACTGCTTGAATATGTGCATACTTTCTTGTTGTAATAATCATCCAACTAAGTAGAAACTATCGACAAACTAAATACGCACATGCGGTCCCACGCCGACAGCGAGCGAAACGGTTTGGCAAAAAGGCATAATACATATACGGTTGTGATTAATCCCATGTACAAAGCTAGCGAACAAGCATACCGACAACATTCCACTCACTCAGCATCATTCGAAAGTAATCTCGCCAGATTTGGACTGTCCTTCCAAGAAGAGTTGGCCCGCCAACCTAAAGCGTTATCCAAGGAAACATTTTTCTCAAACCCTAATGCACATTGCTGTCGAGTACGCGAACTGTCTCTGATGATGAATCTTAATCTCAAGCTGTGCACCGAGAAAAAAATTCCACGCGTTCATCAAGGCAATGGATTGAATATCGGGCAAACATTCATGAACACAGCACAGCTTTCACGAACGACACTTGACAAACACAGTGTACTCAACGCGCTGTGCTTGACGGAAAAGGATTCGCAGGTAGCGCTGCGGCTGTCGCTCCACGCACAATTCGATTAAGAACTTGTGACCTACTTGTATATGAAGCACCAAGACAAAAGGAACACCTGCCCTCAATTAACGTCGTGAGCGCTTGAGTGCGAACAAGCTGTGAAAAATGCGAAAAATCAGACGAGACGTCGCATTTGTTCTAAGCTGCAAGCACGAGGGATATTTTCATGGAATATACACTAACATGGAATTAAGTCGCCACAGTACGAGCACGGGCTGAGCTGAATGCGAGGGTGAGGGAGCGTGTAAACGGCTACTGTTCTCGAAAAAAATTTCACGATTCAAAATCGTGAAAAGAGATCTCTAGACACTACAGCAACAAAATGTCGATTCAGAATTCTGGCCAAAACAAAATTAAAACGCATCTTGACAACACATAAGTTCTTTTGTGTAAAAGAACTAAAGAGATGATAGTGTACTTGACAACAAGAGGTGCTGGACACTGTATCCTGATGTGCGGTTCATTGACCAAACCACTGCATTGTACCGAAAGTCGGTGAATGCCAAAAATGTGAAGTAAGTTTCGTAGACTCTTCATCTGACATACCGCCGGCGATGCCCTTGTGAGGCAAAGGATTCCTCGGAGGTAGCCTTTTTCTTCGTCAACCCTGTCACTTGGTTCTGCGGTGACAGCAGGTCCTGCAGATTGTTGAAACTCGCGCGCTGCATTATTGATGCGATGTGTTGTCGCTAGAGAATTTGTTACGACAAATTGTCTTGCGCTGCAGAGAACCGATATGTCAGCGTACTCGAAAGAAGCTTTGAATGAAGCCTCTCAAACACCCATGTCTGGCACCCAGCTGGCACCTTTGTCGATTGGAACCCAAAATTAATTCGTCCAAAAATGTGATTCTGAACTATATGCTTGAATTTTTAAGAATCAAACCTCGGGCCCCGCCCCGCAAATATCGGGGAGGGGCGTTTAAGTGCACTTCACGAATTGTGCCAAATGGTGTGTTAACAATCGATGCTGTGCAAACTCGCGACGTAAAATCTTGTCCGAGAAACCTACACCCTTCCGAAAAACATCAATTGCGGTTGGAATATTTACGCGCTCATCGATGGACTGGAGAAGCAGTTGCCGTTCCGAGGTCAATAGTGCGTATCAACGCGTCGCGCACTAAAGAGCGCCACTAGCGTGAATGTCCAATGTATGCTGTGGGGGGGATGCCCTGTTGATAGTATTTAGTGTTAAACATGGCAAAAGCGAAACGCAATTTGGCATTAGTTTGGCCAACCTCATGATTTCCGCATCGGATGATCGGTAACACTAATAAGGAAAATCAATGTGACATGATTATTTCGGGTACTGGGAATGGCTTTGGATATCCTTTTCGAACTTGCAGATGCTTACTAGATGCCCAATCCGATCATCTCTGGGGAACCTCTCTGAGCGTTTCTGACATGTACAATCGACACTGCGACACGGGTACATGCCGTTGTTGCTTCCGATGCCTCTCAACCAGCTAAATGCTCCATCGTCCTTCATTCGATTCTTTCCTCATCGACGACTTTCCTCATCGCAAGTCCGGTCGTTCAAGAGGAACCAACGACCGCATCAAGGCCATTTTCACCGCAACAGATATCTGGCCGAATTTGGGAAGCATCACAACCAGCGTCGCTTGTGCATTTCAACGGGAGGAGGGAGTTCAAGTAAGAACAGAAGAAGCCATCTGTTTACAATTACGAGACGATAATGCATCACACAAGAAATGGAAATTATTGCGCAACACATACTTGCGCAGGAATTATTTGCAGTCATCGACTTTTTCGCTTGTCGGGTAAAGAAAGCACACGGGGTTCCACGAGCAAACGTATGCACACAGGCGAGAATCAGAGTGGCGGACAGAAGGCAGCCCAAACAAAAACGCAATCCACAATTCTCAATCCTGTACAATTGATTTTTTGCTGTTGCAGTTGAAGACCAAATCCTGCATTGAATGACGTTCATGCCATATCGTATCGGAGTTGTGAGATTTTTTGCCTAGAACGTTCAATAGCGCTCTATGTCGAAGTCAGCTTCTGCATGAAGCCACAGAGCCAAGGCACATCAGGTGCATGCGTCCGTAATGAATATTCTACACTGTCTGTGGACCAATTCAGTGCAATTCGCTGTGTGCAGCCAAGGTTTCCTGGTTCGCAAAGCAACATGCGCGCCTCGCCCAACTTGGAAATTGTCTTTGCAAGAGCGCCCCAAGGGGCTTTTTGCATTGAGTTCATTGCACACAGCTCAACGTAGCGATTGTACACGTCCTCCATACAGGCGTCTGCTAAGCCGGAACGACGCTGCTCGCACAACAGCGCACATAGCGCAACCTTCAAAACAGGCATGACAGACACACAGATTCAGCACACTCGGCAAAATTTTGTTCTCAAGTGCATGAATTGAGACCAATGATCGTGCATTGGAAACAAAAACAAAAACTCCTCATAGGACAATTCACATTTCTCTTGATCGCTCGCAGGATTGACTGACAAGTCGTTTAGAAAAGTGGACGCCTGACAGTGTTCCATCGAATAGCACTATGGCCTCACGATACAAAGAATCGAGCATCCTTCAATGTCACTTGATTTGCATGGAGATGCACAGCCATTAGCTAGGAAAACCCTCAACCAACTGGAGGCCTCAAAATGCAAAAAGGACAAAAACTGCTGTGCTGCGCTAGGTACACAAACCTTTGCATGAGGGTCACACGTGCGCCAAATGTGCATATGTGGTTCTCCATAAAGCTCCTTTACTGCTGCACTAATGTGCTCAAGCCCCACAATCTGATCCAGGGTGGAAGGTCTACGCTTCCCGGGTCCATCCGAAACAGAAGTGCCCAGCTCACAGAATACCTGGAAACAACAAATGAGCACGCCACATGCAGCATTGATGACACATACCTACAAGCAAATTTCAAGAATATGTCATCTGCAAAAGCACAGGATGTACATCTTGCTCGCACAGCTGTGTCATGAGCTTGTTTCGAGTGCTTCACGACAAAACCTTGGATACCATGCAACTGGTCAAACGTTCACATGACAAGAATGGTTTGGATCGCACAGCAATATACCAAGAATGCGATCATTGCCCCATCGCTATCTAGTCATACACGCAGGTACTTGTTTCACGGGATGATGAAAGATGAAATTAATTCACCACAAATGAATTGACATGCTCGAAACTTAGCTATTTATTTGGCATCTGTGCATGTAACAAGTATGAATAAACAGCATGTCAGATAAGGGTTGTTCTGCACCTGGATGCAACCATTAACATGTCCAAAAGTGTGTTTCAACATGGCACCAACACAAAGCCCGTTTTGAAGGCAGGCACATTCCGTGGCAGACAAATTCAATGAGCGTTACGAGATGTGTCTCCCTATTTCTGGTATTGTGGTATGTGCGATTGACACGGGATATTCATTGTCAGGATCTTATTGGGGAAATTCTGGACAACAGCATGTAACTCCTTTGACATGTCCAGCGCTCTAGAGTTATGCACCGATGAATACAACAGGCAATAAACAGGCTACTCCAAAAGTAGTTTCCTGAGTTTCTTTCTTGAAGTTAAATTGTTGCGTAACGGGTGGTCATGCACTGTGTCATGGACACACAAAGCCTCTGGACGTGTACCAAGTACTTGATACAGGTAGTGCATGATTCACCTTGCGCATGACTGATTAAACATGGGCCCGTGGTTAGCAATGTCCCGGTAAAAAAGTGGGATATGACCCATATATGATGGCCATCCAAGACATCAATAATTGTCCCTGTACATCATGTATACAGCCAGATGTGTATTGGTGACTATATGTTGTTCCATTCCAACATGCTGCTGGCCAAAATGCTTGGATACGACAGTGCACAAATCCTCGAACATGGGTAAACTCACATCGCACATGCACTGGTGTTTGACTGTGTATGCAGCACATGAAATGCTTGTTGTACAACCTACAACCTTGCATTCAAGTACAGTGCAGATATCAATGTATGACACACCTTGCGATTCCACTCTTCCTCGGCAATCTCCGCTGCCCTGCGACAAAGCTCAAGTGTGCGCCGAGCGTCCCCAGACACGGCTGCAACTTTCCGGGATGCAAGCTCCACCGCTTTGGGATTAAACGCTTGCAAGCCTTCCAATCGGGCACGAATGATCTTCTGCAGTTGTTCTTGGCTGTAGGGCTGGAAGGAGATGCGCTGCAAACCTACACGCGAAGCAATCCTGGGACCCCAAAACCACAGAGGTACAAGCCGCATGAGCTTTCAGAAATGCACACCACAATCAGATCCAAGGACCCGCACAGGCATAAGCACCTCTCGTAAGCCGCTGCATTGCAATGTATGAATAATGCTGTCTTGTTGTTTTCGATTCTCATGTATTAAATGGGGAACACACCCACAGGCGCATACTCGATACCCATCAGGTGCGAATTCATCGGCTTGTCCTACTGGGTGCAGGGCTCGAAACTATAAGAAGTCTCATTTATGGACCATTAAGCATAGTTCTGGGGGATGAATCTCGTTGTGCCTTCTTCTCACCTAGGTAAAAGTCGCTCAGGGAGGTCCATAGTGTTGGCAATCCCAATGACCACCAGCTGACTGTTCTTGCGCGTGGGCCAGTCGAATAGGTTGTAGAGCACCATCTGATTGCGAGTCACCAACAGATCCAGCTCGTCCACCAAGAGCACTGTGACAGGACGTTCCCTGGAAGAGGCAAAGTAATCATCCAGCATCTCCGCCGCGCGTGCCGGGGCAGCGTGCTGCCCTGTGAGCGCCTCCCAGATCACGGTGTAAGCGTGGTTGGGAGAGGGCAGACGCAGGCCGTTGATCTCGACAAATTGAAACGCAGGGAGACCCCCTTGATGGACTTGGTCGTACAACTGGCGCACCACCTACAGAGCAGCGACAGCAACAGTTATAGATAGCCTTTTGCACTTGGACGCTATACCTGGTGGAGCAGACAATAGGCAAGTATGGAAATGCTTGCATGGAGTATATTCTTTGGATAAGTCAGGGAATGCGCAATACTCGGTAGCGGTGTCGCAGCTTGGCATGGGAATACTCATGCAAGCAAAGTAACACCGAGCATCAACTTGACGAAGGCAATTGTGTAGTAAACTGTGACCTAGAAGTTACCACACTGTCCCTATGGCAGCTGCGGAGGTACAGATATTGTAAATATGCTTGTGCAAGAGGTCCAAGCATATTTGAACAGACTAACAGCACATTTGGCGTTCGATACCAACAACGTCCAGAGTCGACATGAATTTTTTGAATACCTGTGCTGTCGGACGCGACGAAGCAGACCAATTCAAGGTGCAAACCGAGAGTGTATTTGAAATTGCGTATTTCATTGTAGAATTGATGCTCAAAATTGACGCGCAGGATGGATGCTTCATGTAAAGAAAAATCCACAAAAACTTTGCGCTAGGAACAAGATAATGAAACCGTTAAGGCACTAGCACAGCATATGAAAAGAAATTTCAAGTGTGCATGTTCTGTGTATTTGCTGAAGAAGCATGTCCGAGGCCAAAAATTACCGAACATTTCTCGCCCGAATGAAAATGCCCCTGGCGACATGGACAGAAGTCTATCAAAATACATTTATCAATATAGTTACACACCTCGCACGCCGTTGCGGTTTTCCCAGTCCCTGGTACTCCGTACATATACAGACAGCGGCCCAAGCAATTTGACCCAGATGCCACAGCTTCAAGTAAAAACTTACGGATCTGCACAAACATAATACTTGTTAAAATGCGACACCTCATCCCGTAACATGTATTCAGCTTGCACCAGATCATAGCTCATGAGTTGCATTCATCACCATCCTGTAATGTCATTTCCACAGACAAATCTGTATCCTATGTATCTGCAGAAGGTTGAGAAACCTCATATGCAGTCAAGTTCAAGGTCCACAAGAGAAGCAGTCTATTGATAGATTTCCAGACAGCTCGCATCTACCTTGATCAGATACTGAACGAAATTTATTTGGGAATCCCCTGAACTATATCCCATAGCCTCATTAGTATGGGAAGAGACATAGAACAAGGCAGAAACTTACTAATTCACTATGTACCAGCTAACACAGCGTACTCGTGTATAGATGTGCTATCTATTTCTTAGTCTAAGGAAAACAAAAGCCTTTGTTAAAGTTGCAACAGAACTGAGTCTGAGTATGCCGAGCATGATTTGATGATGCTTAAATTTGCTGTTTGCATGAACTGGCAACAACAATTGCCATCTGCATAAGAAAATGTGCGTACAAAGAACCCAGTATAGTATACTCAAAAGGGCACAACACATTCATGAGGTGACACAAACATACTGTGTTTCTTTCCACCTCACGGCAAGGCAAAGTGCGAGGTGCCGCTGCCAATGTCAAAGCAGCCCGTGCCTGCGATCCGTCATACGAAAACAATAATTACCACTACATCAATCAAGCTAGGTCTGGACCCAGAAACTACTGATGCAATCGTACACCACATGCAGATTCTCAGGAACGAAAAAACATCTTCCTGGCCTCTAAACTTTCCAGAATACAACTAACATTTACGTACAGCAGTTCGATAATCTAGTACGTCGATAAGGGCGCATGGGCCTGGTATATTTAGATGTTGGAGCATATTCTGACAAATAACATGCACACGTGATTCAAAAGCAAGGGACATGCAACACAATTTCAAATCATTTCAATTGATCTTTTGGCATAAATCTGCAAAGTCTATTGAGCTTGTACCTGTGCAAACGGTCCCTCAGCCTTGTGGCTGGTGCGAAATTGAGGCACCTGCGACAGTCCCTGCAAGTGCGCATATAATCCTCAGCATGCGTCAAAGTAAATGATCAGAGGTACCACATGTAAGTAATCGTGACAACCCTCGTTCTGAAAATCTAAATCATTGCGCATGCGTGTTACAACGCTCTCCAGGTTCCAACCCATCAAAATAAGACTCCGAAAAAAAAGCAGCACGCATGCTTCCAACATGGAAACGGAGCAATCAGCGATTGCAGCCCCTGCATATTTTAGAGAAAACCATCCACAGGTCTATAACCCCTCCCCAGAAAACTCCCTACAAACAGGAAATATATAATCATGCACTTTCACAAACAGCGACTCCACGAAAAGGAGGACAAACTCTCCCAAAAACAAACAGCCGGGATATTTCGAACCACTTGCCGGATTCACTCTACACCCACAGTGGTTGTATACAATGGATCAGGCGGCGGAATAGAATCAAGAGCTGCTCTTACCATACTGACAATATTCTTACGCTCCCCAAACACCTCGAACTGTTTGTCTGTGAGGTGCGGCTGGAAGCCTCGCTTGTTCCCCGCTGTGTGCGCGCGATGGGGCCCTTGCATGGACACCACGTGCGGCAACAACGCCCCCTTCTGCTTCTTGCCAGCAGCGCTCAGAGTCTGCCGGCGGCGTCTCTTGCGCTCGGGAGGGCGCCCGATAGCACCCTCCCCACCCTCGTCGCCGCTCCACTCCGAGTCCTCCTCCTCCGCCTCCTCCTCCCTGCGCGCGCCAGTCCCCACAAGAGCCGCACGAGTCAAACTTCATCAAGTAGCTTTGATACATGCAGGCATGACGTGATCCTTTGCGCACATAGCAAACCATAGCATGACAAGGCTACTGGTTGTGATTGAAACAACCAAAGTTTCTGACATCGGACACCAGCTTTGCTGCTTGTGAAGCCGAGCGTCAACAGTCAAAGATTGCAATTCTGGCGCGTCGCCAAGTCGACGGGATTGAAACCTATTGCACCAACTTCCACAAAATCACATCTGTCGCTCACTCTTGCGCCTGCTCTTCAGCATCCCACAGGTCCGCCTCGTCCAAGGCCCCGGTGGAGAAGGCGTTGGACTCGGCGCACTCCTCGATGCGGCGGAAGCGGTGCCACGTGGCGTCGTACAGGTACTCGCACATGAACACGTCGTCGCCCGCGTCCCACATCCGCGCGTACTCCGCCGGAGCAGCCACCGTGGTCTTGCGGAAGATAACGTCCACGTCATTGTCATTTGTGATGCTGGACAAAAACACCTGGTGTGAACGCAACCCAAGGCCATACATCGCGTTTGCATCATTAGAATGGTTACGTGTCATACGACCCCACACACTGACATGCAAAATATCAGTCGTTACTTTACGCTTCTGTATGGTTCGTTTAGTGTTCCGTTCCACTACTCCAACAACATTTAAACCCCTAAATGCCCTCGATATACAAGCATTCGAACCTTTGCTGCAACATGTCCGCTACCCCAACCTTCCTCTAAGCCCTCATTGCAGATCTGCTTCAACTTTCTGCTGTTGTTCCGGCGCAACAAACAGCTAACTGCAAAATCTTTTTCGTAAAGCGACGTCCCGCAGTATCGCATTTCGCACATCAAGTGAAGCGTTTGACCATGACCTTCAAGCATGGGTGATATCCCTTTATGCCGCCTTGGATTTTGAGTGCAACGCCTTGGACCCACACTACTCGGCGTCGTCCTCGCACCTCGCGCCGAGCATGGTGCGCCTGCCTCCCCGTGTGCGTCTCCTCCGGCAACATGTACCACCGGATGGTGAACTGGTAGCGACCCTTGGCGCCATCCCTCCAGATACGCTCCACGCGGCCCATCATCACCTCCCTCGAGTAGCTCAAGAACATGTCGCGCGCGGTGCGACTGTTCCTGCTGCTAGGCACAACCAGCACCGCCCCTGAAGTGTCCATCTGCTCCGTGCACTCCGCGCAAAGCCAGTCCCCCTGCAATCCGCTCGCACACCAATTCCAATCCGATGGGCTGTCAGTAGGGGTTTAGTGTAGTACGTCAAACCTACTCTTGCTTTGTAAAAGAAACCAAAGAGATTGCTCAGTGGATGCAGTGGCAAGCAATACCGTACGCGCTCAAGTCTGTCAACCTGCAATGAAGAAATGTTAGTGATCCCAAGACCAGCAACGAGTCCTACGCGTCTGATGGCGGAAGACGTGGAACCCAAGATCTTTGTCGGAGGATGCAACCTATGAGGAGATGAGGGCAACAACAGGGGGGATACACAATTGAGCGGTAACCCATTAGATGGCATAGGGGGGCTACCAATTCCTGAAATGATAAGGTCATCTTCATGCCTCTGCACTGTCCTGCACAAGAGATTCAACAGTGCCACAGTGTTTAAGGTTGGTCCACAGCAATAATACATATTTACATATGTCCCTACAAGGTCCGCATGTGTGATTACAAACAACATGCACGTCACGAATGACGCAAACTGTCAAAACCGCAACACCAAAGTATCCCACGAGTGTATTTTCAACCAAGACCGGAATCGAATACGACTGTGGCTGACACGTACAGCGCAGTGGGCATTTTCCAGTGTGCAAGGTACCAGTTCTACCTCGGGCACGCTCTTGAGAGGCGGTTTGAGGCACTTAAGGTGGAACCCTCGCAAGCACATGTCACACTCCAGCATGGTCCCATTATCTGCGTCCTTGCAACAAACTTCGCACAGCTCGTCGTCTTCGTCGAATGTGGCGGGTGCGTTGTCTCCGAATACGTATACTGTGTCCCCGCACCGGTACACCTCTCCGTCCACCTCCACGCTGGGGAAGAAATGACGGTTGGCTTTGGCCACCACGGAGGGCGTCTTATGCATTCTGCAGTGTCCACATCATCATCAAAAAGTAATCGTGTACAGATATTAGGGAGCTGGTTGCTCACAAGGCTGCCAGATCGTATATGACGGGGACCTCGATGGCAAGTCCTGCGGTTGGAGATGCTCGGGCATACCATTGTGCCAATTTCAAAAGTAGGCATAGAATGTTGTTCACAGGTCTAGTGAAAGGATCAATATAATCTTGGATGTGATAGCCGTAGCACTTTCATGTCACCTGAAAAAATCTCAAGTCCATCAAGGATGACCACTAAAGGAAGACCTAAGGTCGCGTAGTAGGGTATTCATAATCCAAGCAACGGTCACCACCAACCACGTCTGGTGTGCCGCTACGCACCTATCAGTAAAAACCGATGAAATGACCAGGAAAATAGCAAACGAACAAAACACCACAGCATTTTTCTTGAATTGCGAGCCCATGTTGGCTGGCATGGCTAGCAGGGCAGGGGCTTGATTGTGAAGATGATGGAATAGAGCAGGTCCTAGCGGTTTCTGTTCTGGCTGATGATTGATCAAAGGTCATATTGACCGATAAGTCACCATCATTGTAAATGATTAAATCAATCGGCCGAACCATCGTGTGGTTACAATGAAATCATGGGCACGTACACAAAGCTGTTCTTGCCCTTTAGTCCTTTGCCCCGTCCCCATTTGGGAGGCGGTCCTAGTCCCACCGGGCGGTTCTCACATTGCATGAATGCCCAAATAGTGCCGCAGTGAGATTTTTTCTTAGCTCTACAAGCGTCGCATCGTGTGGATTTCACCCCGCTTGCAAGAGGTTGACCTTGTTTTCCTTTTGGAGCATAACCTGGATTTATGTGGGCACCCAACCATACCATGCTCATGAGGCCATCTTCCATGCTTTTTTGGCTGGACAGCATATATATCTAAGCCAATACAGCACATCAGCTGAATAGATAGAACTCGATCCCATCTGAGCACCAGACTGCGTTCCGTGACTTTCTCTCATGCTTCTCAAGCCACCTTTACATGAGGCATACTAGTACCGAGTGGAATGGTAGCAGTGCAAAGCAATTCACATCACCTTGAATTCCAGGATCAGGTAACCATCCCTGAATATCCAAGCAATGTGCATCCCAAAATCAGCATACGGGTGATGGAAAATGCCATATCATTGACTCATTGTGCATGGTTGTGATATGGGAGCACATAACGGGATATGGAAACGCTTTTACTCGAGCAGATACCCTCTAACAAGACCAGTATCTGAGGAGTACCGCAAGATATCTACCTAAGACATACTATACATATGAGGTGTTTTCGGCGATATCTCTGGTCAAAATCATGAAACTTGTCACCACTATCAGTAGTGACATCACGATTGATTCTCTCAAGTTTCGAATCAGCAACCAAGGATAAATCTGGTATGGTGTCGTCGCCAGTTCCTCAACAATCATTCCTTTTTGAAACATTAAGCGCACTTGAGGTGACCGAAGCAACCGGTGCGGCAATGTCTCGTTGCTTTCTCTTGCGCATCTCCCGTGAAAGTGTGCGACTAACTGGCGCATCTCCATTTGTTTCTTCACTTTTCACGTCCCCGGTCTTTCTGCACGATTGAATCGGCATGTTTGCGCTGAACGTTCTCAATGTTCCGCAAGGGAATCCACTCCGTTTCACACACTACAATGGAACCTGGTAAGAGTCAGCAAGCGTCAATACCAGCGGAAGTTAAGAAAAGCCGCTCTTCTGACTGTGGTATTTTACCATGAAAAGCGATGTATGACGTGGTGTGCTGATAACTCTCGCTGGGCTCGACTACCTGAGGAGGCGAAGAGAGGCACAGTGGCGGAAACGGTCCGAGCCGCGCGGGTTTTCGCGCGGTTTCGTCTCCCGCCAATTGCTAAGGGAGCGCCCGTGTGCTTCAAGATTCCCCGCAAGGTAAACATGAATTTGCCTTTCACATAGGCAATCAGGACAAACATCTAATGACGAAATAGTAGGACATCCATTGCAAACCTGATACCCAGCTTCGCCATCGGCATGATGGGGACGACGCATGCATGCGGTCTCGCCCCCACTCATTTCTTGTCTGATCTCCCAGGCATCTCCATCCGACAGTTCCCTCCAGAACCGGGACATGCTTAGAAAATGATCTCCTTCCTGCAATGGCATGCGAACTTGTCCGCGCCGGTTTACGACACAGCATTGGAGCGAGGAATTCTCCTGCTAAAAGTTCGGCAGGTCAAACAGCGTGCCAATTGCGTGCCCAATCGCGAAAGTTCACAAATATTTTCAAGCGTACATATGCGATGTCGGTCCAGTTCATCGTACTGTGGGTATCGTAATTTGTAGGGATGTTCCGGGATTGCCGGATATGTGAAGCATTGGTTATGGCAAATGCTATATCATATCGAAGGGGGTATGCCGGCTGTGTGAATTGTCATACCTTCGAGCGATGATGCCAATCGCCTTGACGATCACCGTAATACCTGGATGCTCAAACGATTAAATAAGGTGCTTCGCGTTGTGTGCTCGCACAGTATACAGTCCACTTCTCGTGTTGGTATCGTGCAAAATCCAATATGTCGAATATCCATCCTGATGAATTTCCCGTTCAACACATGAAGCATAAGCTGGGCGATCATAGGATGATTATGGGTTCCTGGTCCGAAAGCGGACGACCCCCATTCACGATTGCACCATCACCCTTCAGCCGCAACAAAACTGAATTGCAATCGCAGTGTAGGATGCGAGCACCTTTGCCCCTTAACAAGTAAGAGAAAGCTTCAATCGCCACCATGTTTACAAGGCTCAATTGAGACACAACCTCTTGGTTTTGTCTCCATAAGAAAGAACATATGTGCTAAAGGATGGTGCGGTTTTCAGATTTCAGGAATCGTTACGGTGAGAAAATTTAATGCGCATGATCGGTATCTGTATCATGTGATAGTTATATGCTCAGAATCTTCCCCCTCCCCCCAACCGCCCCAACGTTTCCAACCGTGTCCAGCGTTACCATTCTTCAACGGCTTCTTGCGGAGGCTGCGTCCCTTGTTGTGTGTGTGACCTTTCACGATACAGTAATAACAATAACAATAATAA
>NHOP01000434.1:0-15293 GCA_018697155.1 Pyramimonas parkeae | reverse complement strand
GACCTTTGAAAACCGATATGAAACTAACTCCCAGTCTGTGTCAAATGTATCATCAGTATCATATGTATCTGCTTATATATTACGACCCGCCAGACAGCATGGCATTTTGGTGGATCATTGGCCGAGGCAGTACCCACCCAAGAAGGTATTGAATGCAGGATCCCCGCAAATTCAGCCTGCGCCCTACCAAATAGGCCTCCCACAATGGCAGGAATGCAAACTGGTTGTTGGGAGCTCTGCAGCATGATGCAAGCGGATGCGATTAATTCCAATTTGAATGCTAGCAAAATGATAGGTACACCCAACGAACGAGTTTTTGTGATTATTAATGGTTGTCTCTTGGGACTGAAGATCCAACGCCCTGTCGGTTTTTCTCTGCCGCAAGTTTTCTCAGAGCACTGCTGATACTACCCATTGTCTCGTTGCATATTGCTGAGATGTTGGTTCTCTAGAGCACACATGAAAGGTGCGTGATCTATCTAGAGAAGTCGGGTGCCATGTGAAAACCTGTGGGGATTATTCGTAATGGGCCTGAGATATCAGGCACAAAGGAATATTGCTTGCGTTTCAGTTTCAATGTATTGACGCGCATTTAGTCCTGCCTTTATGTGCACCCTGGAATTGCTTGGTTCTAGATTTAAATGCCATTCCTAGGAATTCGCTGCCTGGATAGTACGACTCCGTGTTCAAATCATGAAAAACTCATCCATGTCCGACTCATACAATCAGAGCTTACCATTGAACAAAGACTGGCACATATGCCTGTTGTGTTTGACATGTGTCGTGTGGATCTGCAGCATCTGACACTGTAGTTCAAGCCGCTATATTGGACGAAAAATATGCGTACGTCAGTTTCTTTGGCATTGTCTATATCATCAACTCTAAAACTAGTAAATCAATTTCGCATATCACGGGTTTTCTGTATTTCTGGTAGACAGACCCTGCTTGGATTCCACACCACACGTCAGCAATGCTGATTCCTGACGTGCTGCTGTGGCTTTTCGCGAGATTGAATCCCCAGTTTCACGAACTCCACTGCACCAAGTTTGCATACAGCACACAGAAATACGCTGTCTTCATTCGGAAGGCCCAAGTTGCAGTTTTTGCTGAAACATAGCGTTGTTGCAAATGCAGGCTATGTTGCCAAACACTCATCATCTGGTGATCTCGCGGCATCCCATAGCAACTTCACTTGCTCACCAACGATGGGCGGCTTGTGCAAGTGTACCACTTCCAATCTTAGTAAGTGAAAATTGCGCATGATCAGTGTGAAGTTTGGGCATTTACATGTGTACACGTGTCTCCCTTTGTCCAGCACTGAAATTGCGCTAACTCTGAATGTGTTCATTGGCTGAACGCTTTTGCGATTCGAATTGGCCCTCAAGCGATTCTTTCTGAGAGTGTAAGATTTTTTTATACAAGCCTTCTCTTGGGGCCGCCACGTCACAGGTACGTAACTGGATTGCACAGCACAGGTACATGCTTGAAGACTCACAGCATGTGTCTAAGTTCATGTTCGTTAGGTTTGAGGACTTTGTGTTGGACCCACAACGTGTCCTGGATCAAATATGTAAATGGATCGGCGTGCCCCAGCACACGTTTAACGGAATGACAGTGTCAAATAGTACAAACGAAAAGTACATGACAGAGTATCGAAACATACGTGAGACCGCTCGCGGTCAAAGTCAACATGAAGAAATGGTGATAGAGTTCGAGCATCAGCTTCAGGCTATGGCCCTAGGCTACAGCATGGAGGATTTTCGGACCGGTAGAGAAAAGTCTAATTTACACTAGTGATTTGCGATACTCATGAATTGCTCTCAGTCCTCTCTCAATGAATTCTCTCAAGTATCTGCTATCATAATACACAAAGAACAAATTACATGCTACTCTATATTGTGTACATGAGACAGCCATTGAGGATTCCTAGCGAAGCTGTGTCACTGTTTCACAACGTACATGATTACTTGCATGTTCACCTTCGATGTAAAGACAGCTATACTAGTCTACAATACTTTGATAATTTGTCTTGGCCATAGTCTCTGAACATACATGATTTTTCAACAAGAAGATATTGTCTGGAAGCAGAAAAAACACAGCCCAGAAATTCCAATGTGTAGAACTATTATCTGAAGTATCGCAAGGTTGACCATGTGAGATGCGATCCCCATGATGTCCGGATGCAATGTTTCGACCACTGGATAGAGTTCACCTTTAAGGTGAACCATTGCAAACGAACATCTCCATTCCATGGATTTCGAAAGTGAGGCATCTGTACAGCATGCTATTGGCTTGAAAGGAGAATATTTGTTCAATTATGGGAGGTTCCCCTAATTGTTAATGCAGATGAGCTAATGCGTGCATGTGGCATGAGACGCTGAGAAAGAAATATGTACAGACATTATTCTTCATGCAGAATCTCGTGCATGCATCTTTCATGTTGTATTCGAAAGGGAGGTGTCTATGGGATACTCCTGCCACAGTTTTCGTTCGGATGTCTTGACTAAAACATCTGTCTATTTGACGGAGTGTGCTTGCAAGCAGTAAAACAGCATGTAGGGCTTATTTTTGATGTTGTGTTTTTTTTTTGCAAACCCTTGCACTATGCATCCAACAACTCTAATCAAACATCTTGTACAGAAACATTCCAAATACCAAAATGTTTCACAGGGCTTAGCCACCAATTGGGCTCGCAAGTTAGCTCAGTACACAATCTTATACATCATGCAACCTGTGAGCGCTCATGAGTCCATTCCACTATGGTAGTACTCATTATAGTTCAGCTGCATGAACAAGGCTGATAAATGCCCCCCCCGTACTGAAGCTGCTTTTAGCACTTGCATAAGAAACTTCATGCGTTGACGGAACTCTTCATGTATGTTCACTAGATCTTGAAACAAATCATCGTTTTGCAGGTACTGCGGCGCTTCACATAGCCGTATCTTAGCTCGAAAGTCCAGAATGTACTGAAGGCTGTTGTCAATCAACTCTCGCAGCTCCTTGCGGTCCGGCTGTGGATTCAAATGAGTTGCACAACCTCAGACCATAGGTCGTTTCTGTAATACAGGAAAGAAATCAAAATCCGTCGGCAACAAACTGGAGTCCTGTCTCTCAATTTCATTGCGACACGATTTGTTCATCCAAGAAACGACTTGTTGATTACTGCGACAAATTTGTTCACAAGCCATTCACAACCAAGCACACCTTATCTTCTGTATTGGCACAGATGTTTTCTTCCCAGAACATCTTTGCAAACTGAACGCAAAGTCAGCATGAAACAGCTACTCAAAAAAAAAAGTGACAGGCTCTGATGCTTGTGGATGCAGAAGTTGTGATCACTGTTGAAACTGTTTGTACGCGGCTCGGTATGGGCGTGCATGCTTTCAGCGATGACTCACGCAAAGCTCTTGCACTGAGGCATATGCATGCACTTGATCAAGCCTCAATGGTCTTTGGGAATCAACCACAGGTACATACTTGTATTGCCTTTTTCACCCAACAAGACTACTTCTGGCTAGGTTGTCAATTCGTACCACCACATTGCTACAAAGAAAATTGAAAGTTGGCATGTCATTCAGTGCATCTAGGATTTGTTGTCAACTGAGAACTCACATCCCATTATGGGGGTTGTATCCAAGATGAGTAGATCTTTGGATTGTCGCTTCCCAAGTTAAGCTGTGGATTCTTCTTGAATCTGAATATAAGGGTTATTGGGAGAACATCGAAAATGCGCAATACCTGCAACAGCGCTCGCTTTGTGACATCCATCCCGTACTCATCGTGCGCGGCCTTCAACTGATGCAAGTCTTCCACAACATCCATCTCCCTTTGAAACTTATCCCACGCGTCCACCAGAAGCTGGGAGCTGAGGTAGCTGCTCACAATTGTATGAAAGTGCCGTGCCTCGCACATGAACAACTCCTGCGAGCCAACAGCATTCCAACACAATCAACTGCAGGCGTATCAACATATGAACACTCCAAGAATCAGCACGCGCATGCCGTCCACAATCGGAAAAGAAGTTACAGGAGCTTTGGCGTGCTGCCCTGAACAGTGCAGGTCCGAACACAATAGAACTGGAAGCATGCTACAATTCGTCCTTGGACATGTTGGCTGATGGGATACACACAGTTGAGAGTGGCAGTCCGAATGGTCATAAACACCTTGTCACAGTTGGCCTGGTTTACAGAAAAAAATGTACGGTCTTGGATACTGTCCATTCAATTGCTGCCTTCGCAATCATTTGTGAGCTGCGCCTTGTTCACAGACAAGCCCCACCTGCTGATTGGGTTTTGGCAACGCCAGTGGCGGAAGGGGTTTATCCCCTTCAAGCCCTCCGCCAGCCTCATGGGTAGTTCACATTCACGTTTGAAAAAACAAAAATCTAACCGCCAGATATTGTGGTGATTGTTTCAGGGGGTTGGTGTAATCACTCGCGATTCAAAGATCCAGCCAGCCAGCGTGGACCATGATAAACAGTGGGCCAAGGCAATATTCCCTAAGTCAGAGCTCCATCGCAGGACCCTTGCAAATTAAGCGGACGCCATACCAACTAGGCCCACCGACATGGTCATGAAAAATTTCATTGCAACCCGTCTGCTTTTGATCACATGGACAATTGGACCTATGAGCTGCTCTCCAGGGTGGCGTTGCCAAGTCGCATTTACCGGCATGACAACAAACCACCCACAAATATATGCATGACGAAGCAACTCAAGAATGTCCATGGCTATTTGTTGCACAGCATCTTCTGTCAGACAGACAGCAGCATGAAAACATCAAAGCCTCACCAGTTTCCTATCAAGCAACATCATATCAGACACATAGGGGCCTGCTTGCATTGAGATGTTTTCCCCCAATGCACCCTGTCAACAAAATCACTGCAACAACCTACGCTACGCATTAATTTTGGGAGACCCTCATGAACAAATAGAGGTGCGTATGTTAGTTCAGAACTTTCTACCAGATCAACCAAGACTGTTCGAAAAAAAATACTCCTGTGCATATTCTGAGACATGACCCTACCCACTAGGCAGGAAACCATCCTGGCAGGCATTTTTGCTGTGTTCCACAACCATGCGAGACAATCATGAGAATATATACACTGAGGGAGCCAGGCTAGTGTTTAACCCTGAACATGCATTCGAACATAAAGTCTTCACAAGGTACTTTATGCCTACGCAACAGTTTTGTGTTCTTGAATTGTTCGAGTATGAAGCCCCGAGAGCAGAAATGGCAGCGGGATGCCACCTGACAGGATACGAACTTTCGTCCAAGCGCAAGACATTGAGGAAAACATGTCCAGGGCTTAATTTATGTTAACTTCGAGCGGCTTGTGCTGTAGGGTAGTTATATTGAAGCACTGTCTGATCTTGTTGAACAGGGCACAGCAAAAACCTATGGCATAGAGTTGGCACCCTCATCAGACAGATTAAACACTGAGCATGGCTTCCAACACAAAGTTGTAGTTGGATAGCTGATAGCCTGATAGCCTGATCTTTTATTCATAAACAACATTTACTTGTTCTATTATTCTTCTATTACCAACGTCCGAGAACAGAAGTCGCTGCGGTATATCACCTGAACGAATCCACTTTTGGACAAGCAAAAGACACCGGGAAAACATGTCCAGGGCTTACTTATTGCAATTATCGGACGGCTTGAGGATTAGCGTCTTCATATTGTAGCACCGTCTGAGCTTCTTAAACAGGACACGGGAACAACCTATGGCATAGAATTGGCACCCTTATCCAACAGATTCAAACAGCAATTTGAAATGCGTCGAACGCACCATGCGGCGTAAGCGCTTGCAGTTTACACCTAGCGTATCTCCTTTCAATGTGGAACTGCGGCGAATCTTGTGCCCAATCTCTTGCAACTTCTGCCAGGCAAGCCTCAGCGCCATGCCTGTGTGTCGGAACCGCAGCAATCTTCGGAAGACGCTGGAAAGCTGCGCCAGCACGGAGGTTGTGAACACGAGAGATAAGGGCCACTCTACCTGCGGGCGGAACCACGAAACAACACACTAACGCAGCAGATTTATTCGTCATAACGGCACAGTATTGTTGTATGGCAGTCGTCGTTTTGCAAAGCAATAGATCAGGAGTTCAGAGCAAGGCAAGGAGTAGCATCGCATGAGTAAGTGGTTCGTCATGGGCCATGTAGGTGGGTGGGTCCACTTGGATTCTACAATCTTGGCTTTGCTATTTGCTGAATCTGGTCCTTGTGTGTAAGCGATGTTGACGAGCGGCGGATTCGCAAAGAGGCACGTTCAGAGTATTGTCTGCGATTTTTTCAGTATTTTTCATATCTCGATTTGGTTCCAACACACGTAAACCCTACTTAACGACACCTGATCCCACATTGATATGTTTGTAATGAAAAGTGTGCAAAGTCACCGATGCCTAGTTTTGGAACAGCAGAGGAGCAACAACCTGCTACGGTGTAGACCTTAAAACCTTACCCCCAGGTTTGATTCCCAGCCATGAACCAATTTCCTTGGTATCAATTGCCCATGGCTGCACGTGCTCATCAGGATTGGGCAGCGCAGGCTGGAAGGACAAGGCTACTAATTTGAGCCTATTAATGGGTGTGTAGGCATCTGTAGTGCATCCAATCATCTCTGAGTATCATATTTCAACACAGTGCGCTTGTTCGTGTCAACGTTATCTTGGAGGGGCCACCATTGGAAATAGGCTTGTCAATCAAAATAAGCTTTGTAAAACTCAAGAATAGTTGCGTCCAAACTCTGCAACTGCGAGACAGTACATATTGAGCAATCGTATTGGGTAGCCTGGTTGGCGCAGCGTGGGTTTAAATTGCAGAGTTCCTACTTGTGAGCTCCAACAAATCGATGGATCATAAGTTATCAAATAAAGCCCATGACTGACAGATGATCCTCGATTTGCAAGCAATCATACCACTCGCCGAAAACATTGCCAAATCGCATAGTAGTTAAAACCAGTACATCGGGCAGTGTAGCATGAACAATTTTTGCATGGCAAATGATTCGTCAAAGACCAAGCCAGCTGGATGGTCCTCTCTAAAAAGCAAGGGCGTACGAATAGCCAAAATAATGATGCCAGCTAATTCCAAACTGCACGTCTGGCGGCCTTGTATGGAAGGCTTTCGCCCAGTCAATGGCTCATCAGAGACAGCGCTGACTGGGGGGTATATCAAGATGACGAGTTATCATATCATTCGCTTCAACAATTGCCATGAAATCTGGTGGTTCCAAACATACACAAGTCATGCAAAATATCCATCCCCCGGACGTGCATGAGCAGCAGGCGCTCACGTTCGCAAAACCGGACCTGGAGTGATCACTTTGCCCTGCTGGTAGGGGTCATATCCCATTCTACACGTGCACCAGCAAACGATTCTAGTAGGGGCAACGAGATACATTTCTTTCAATTGTACCATTTTATGACCTGACAAACGGGTCTTGAAGAAATATGAAGGTGCACGACCCTTGCACCCAATAACTTGGAAGCCATGTCAAGCCAAGTCGCACACCAGATTCCACCACCAAAAACACATATACATATGGGGAAATAATCCTTACCCAAAGGGTGGGGAGCCATGTCAATTGAGTCAGGCGCTTAAATTCCAACGCTGTACAAGGTACCCTTCAAGACCCGTGTATCAGGTCCAAACACATATCGATTGTTCCAATGCAAACATAGCTCGTCATCCTCATCAAAATATCCGACTAACCTGTGCATATCCTTACAAAACCAACACTTCGTGTGTTTCTTACAGCCAGACACCGGTGTGTGTGGCTCTGCATGTGGATGCATCTCAAAGGATTGATTGTGCACAGATGTATCCAAGCTCAAGACACCATGAGCTGTAGATTACATGGTGACACTTCGATACCATATTGAACGCATATCCAAAAAATTTGTCCATAAACCATGTTAAACATACATATTGGCGCGCTAAGATTAATATATACACATAGAACTTAGCGCGCGATTCAGGTGACATGAGTCCCTGCCCTTTCGGTATGGGTCGCGTCCCCATACACATATACATAGGGACATGACCCTTTCCAAAAGGGCAGGGAGTAATGCCAATTGAATCGCACGCAAAGTTCTATTGTCGCACAAGGTAACCTTCGGAATCTGTGTATCATATCAACACTCAGATTGCGTGATCCAAGGAGAATGTGTCTCGCCATCCTCATTCTGACAGTCTGCTGACCAGCGAAAATCAGTATGAAACAAACTCCCAGTTTGTATCATATGCAGTCGGATGCCTGCGCGTGTATATATTCATCGGCACCAGAAGGAGTGTAGGAAAACGTCGGCGACGCACAACCCACCTTGTACTGGAGCACGATGTTGTCCAAGGCGCAAATGCTGTGGGAACTAGCTGCGGTTTTCATTGCCAGCATGCCTTTGTTGCCACCGGACAGGCCCGACATCCTCACATCCAGGTTGGATGCGTGGGTGTCGCCGGCACAAGAACTTCCTTTGATTGCCCTCTGCAGGATGGTCTGGAGCATGAGAGTGCCTCCAATGGAGCGGCCCGCCATTGCATCTTCCGTGCGTTGAAAAAGCAACGAAGCAAACTCGTCAGCCCAGTCGCCTGCACCCTGGAAAAAGAGGGAGGAAGAATGTTTCAATACACTCGTTCTTTGCTCAAATATTGACCTCAGCCTCATGTATCTACTTTCACATTATGTAAATACAAGGAGCTTCACACCGGTTAGACACACATTTTTTTGAGACTATAGATGTACACAACAGTCCAACAAAACGTTGTAAATAAATGTTGACTTCAATGATGAAAGCATCTGTATGAGCCAAACTTTGCTGGGGCTCTAGGAATCAGAGACCACAAAAAGCTAGAAATGGAATACAGAGGGGAGCTAGAAGAATTTATTTGAAGAGCTGAATATATCCGAAAAAAAACACCATTGGCGTGAGTGTGTAACTGGAGACGACAACAAAGAGCAATGGATCTGTTGTCAGAGACAATGCATGTATGGTCACTCTTGGATATAACAACAATGTACAACATATACTGAATTGCACGTATTCATCAAAGTGATGAGGAAGAAGGTCCAACTACTTATACACATGCATGCACAGGCTATCAGTGCTATGGGACACTGTTGCAAAGCTCCGTCGAATCCACTTTGAAAACAATACAACCAATATTGCCCTCCAATGTCACACTTGAATTTGTTTCTTTGTAGGCACTCAACAAGCACGACAGTACCATGAAGAAGTACCGCCGCAGAGCTTGGAAGTGGTCTGCAATCTTGAGCTCGTCTTGGAACACTTTTCGACAGCACATGCTTACAGTCCTGCAAAATGGGCGAGTTCATGATCAGCGCTGTTGGCATTGGACAATTAAATATGACAAAAAAAATGAGGCAAGTCAATACAATATCATGATGAAAAAAAAATGCTCCCCACAGACCACCGGGTCAATGAGGGATTACATGAGGGATTACGGTGAACCATTAACCAATACATGAGTGGTTTTAGGCAACACTGAAATTCGAAGAACGAGTGAAAAGTAGACATTCGAGTTTGGGCTTCCTAAACAACCTACTTGTGATACATCTGTTCTTGTGGTAGTTAGCATCATCCACATCCATGTGTAGGCAATGCGGAGGGTCGAGCGCAATACCGCTTTCTCAACCGCACAATACCGCAAGCTCAAAGGTTGAACGGTTGATTGAACTAGCACCATATTGCGAGAGCTATTGAACGTTGTTATCTACGATACGGAAAAGTACATCACATATCCCGTGATGACATGAAATACTTGCAAGGCAGGCTAGCAAAGCAGCAAATAACAACAAAAACATTGAGAAAAGTGTTCTAGTGTTGAGTTTTTGCAAGAACACGGAGTTTGATTGACCACCAACAGAATCCCGAAAAAAAAATCCCAGAGCTATACCTAGCAAGCAGCCAATCTCTCCCACTGTCAAGCAGTCAGAGAGATATCAGCTACCTCCACCAGCACATATCGATCCTCTCAGCTATACCATGTGAGCGCACCCGTTTTCATAAAGCCTGCTTCATTTGAATATGATTGATCTATGGAACTAACCCAGGATAATCTGAACGAGCTGAGGGTACCTAAGTTATATTTTCCTATTTTCGGAAGTTAACGACTTGCACTGAGATGGTTGTGCAAACCAGATACATCACTGTCGGTTGAGTTCTGGGTTGTACAAGCATAACCGTTCTACCCATGGGCAAGCTGCAACTGATCACAAGAAGAACGATGCCAAGGCAACTGGACCCGCTGCTGGGACCAGAGGAACTCCAAACAACCAACTCATCAATTTACACTTTAAAGGTGCAGACTTGCAACACAGTATGTTTCTGAGTGTGCTGAAGTGTTATGCGTGCAATCAGCTGTTGCTGAGACTCTAAGTGCTGTCTAAAGCTCATGGGACAGCCACAAGCGACAACCAAACCAAACACCAAACTCACAGGCACTTAAAACTGGAGATCCTTTCACAAAGAAGAGCACATCCCAGCTCTATAACTCCATATGTGTTTCCCACAAGCCGCACACACATGACAATGTTGAACCACCATCATCACGGTGATTGTTTTTGGCAATCAGTTTGGCATTGCTAACGGGAGGTAACTCGCAAAGCCAGCATGGCCTTGGAAAAATCATCGGTCGAGATGGTACCTACCCATGTTTGGGCTTGCACGCGGGCAACCTTGTATCGAATCGACACCCTACAAACCAGGCTACCTGAAGCGGTTAACTTTTCATCATGGTGATTGTGCGTACCTGTACTGGCGGCGAACAAGCTTGGCCAGACACTCCTCGACAACATCCTGCAGCGGGACATCTTCATTCTCCTTCTCCTCCGTTTCCAAAACCAGAGTGTCGTACCTTTGCTGTTCTGCTACCGAGCTAGCAATGGCTGTGTCGTCAAACCACGTTGTGGACGATTCTGGTTTCTGCAAAGACTCCGTCTCTTGCTTCGGACTTAACGCTTCACCCAAATCTTTCACGTCGGCCTCAACCACAACAGGCATGGCAGCACCACCTGATATGCTACTGGTATCATCTTCCGAGCGGTTCTCTGTATCGAGCTCTGCAGAATAACTGACACTCTCTCCTGCCCCCCACCCAACCACAGAATTTCATAAATCATCGGAATTGTTGTCAATCGACTCAGTAACGCCGAGGTCTGCAAGGCGTGGACGCTGCGATTTCTTGTACTAGCTCGCACAAATGCAGGGATGACCACCTGCGACTGCAAACACAATCACTTTTTCATGCGCGGCAGAGTCTGCGATGGAAGAGAACCTTGCAAATATCTTTGAGCACGACTCTAAGCAGAAAAGTGTGGTCCACAAGACGTGTGCAATTACAAGAATAACTGTGGCATGTAACAGTCTCTGTTGGTTGCAAAATCAGAAAGATTTAATGGTTGTGTGAGAGATATCAGCACCTCCGTCCTCCATCGGACTATCATCGCCGTCTTCAAGGCGCTGCAGGAGAGGTTGCGATTTCGAAGCCATATGGTCATCTCGATTAGAAGAATTGGAGCTAGTTCCATCCGCCGGCCTTTGAGAAATTGTTTCAGAGTGGGCTGCGTCCCTTTCGTTTGTCTTGGCTGCAAGCTTCCCCCGATGTTCCAATCAGAATTAGCAGCATGAAATTTGGGTTGCTACAGAACTGCAACCCAAGCCTTGAACATGGACTGATGGATGTTTGCACCAAGATGGAACTGCGTAGCTGCTAGTCTATTGTAGGGCCTTGCCCACAAACAAAGCTCAAGCACTTGATTCTCATCCCAAAACTTCTGCCTTGGCTTGTTTGTGTCTGGGCAAGGGCGCTCAGCGATTGAATCTAAAAAAAAAAAATACACCTTGGAACCACCAGCATACATGGTGGTTGCTTAGGCGGTTGGTGTGATTACTTGCTAATCGAAGATGACCAACAAGCCAGCATTGCGTATTTGATTGTGAAATCGTCAGCCGAGGCAGCACCTACTCATGTCTGGGCTCGAACACTGGACCTCCAGCACAAGAGTCGTCGCCCTTACCAACTAGGCCATCCGACATAGCTTGAATCTATGTAAACATAGCTATTGCATTGCAATGTATAGGACACCACATTTTGAGTGCCAATCCATTCAAGAATCAATACATGCGCGCACTTGCAGCGCTTTTGGCACCTGCGCTTTCTGTGGCCGAGTTTATCTCAACTGATTCAACTTCAACAAAATTGTCCCCGGGATCTGTGTTCTCAATATTTGTCGGCACCTGCAACAATTTCAAAAGCATATGCCTTACTCGACTCGACCTGTATCAAACAAATAGTTCGTCCTTGTACACCTATTTCAAAATCCTTCTTTAAGGGCTTGAAATACAGAGATAAATGTTATGGAATGGATAATTACCCGCAAAGAAGGTTGGCATTCCTGTATACAGGGAAGACAGAGAAAGTTGCTGATCGTGTTTTTGCAGCGCCTGGCAACTTTGTGTTCGAACTTGAGAGGTCGTACGTAGCAATTTGTAGCGATGCATTGTCATACACAAGAAAATGTCCCGTTGCAAGTTGTTGGCTTCGCACACAGGGGGGAATTTGTTTGGTCGTGCATCGAAGCGCTCTCTGAAGATGATTGGGACCTGGCGCGGCTTTATAATACTATTGATTCCGCATAATTGATATCCGATAACAGCAGAGAGCTTAGAGACAACGTTTACATTGATACCAAGACAACAAACCACAACACTTTCTTCACTGACATGTGGTGCTTGCCAGTTCTAGATAATGCACATCCATAATACTGCTTTCACTTCAGAACATTCTCATCTTGTTTCTTGCAGAGTTTATCGTGCGATGTGAAACTTGTCCCAATCGTTGAAACCTGGGCTGGCGATGGCAAATCAACATAAGCCATGTGGAAGAGAATGCGATCACAATGCATGTTTTCACCAAACGCGCATAACCAACCCCCTTGAACTGGCCAGTTTTGTCTGGAAGAAGATCCAGCAATCTGCAAAACCGCACAAAGCAACTAGAGCAGACACACAAGCAAGCGCCATCATCAAAAGCCTATCCAATAAGCGCATCACTTCTCGTTGCCTTGCATATCCTTGAAATAACATCTGCGCCCTTACACAATGAAACCACCGCTTCGGCCGTTTGGTTTGGTGGAACCAAGTGCGAATTGCAAGGCTCAAGTAATTTTTTCTCAGTTGTTGTCCTGCAAAGTGCAAAATCTGCAAAAATATTCACGCAACAGCCTGTCGCACCTCTTGCTGGCCGCTCTTTGTATTTGGACTATCTGGCTCGCGCTGAAGCTGTTGGATATCAAACATGTCGGCGTTGGCAATATCGTGCGTTTGCTTACGCACAAGGCTCGACAATTGATCCAATCCCTGAGGAGCAGGCGAATAACCACAAATAGAACAGAGAAGTAAAAACACAAAGAAGCGTGTACAACTTGTGCTCCCCATACACTATGAATGAATTACAGGCTTTCTGCATTTAAGCGGGAGACTGCCACCACCTAGTACTTTAGCGATACTAGCTGGCAGTTCAGCAGTTGCTACCAGATGAGATAGAAAGGAAATCTTACTAACCACAAGTTCAACGCACAGGCTGTTGCTTTGGCAATTTGAACAGCACTAGCAAACTGAGGAAGATAACAAAATCTGTAGTTGAAGTTACTAGCTTCCACATCGGGATTCCACCGTGCAAAAAACAGTTTTTCTCTTTTCAAACAGCTTTGTCATTTGGAAGAAAATTTTGCAATTCTTTCCAGTGTTGTTTCGTTCAACCCTGATTGCAAAGCAACCAACTTCAAGGGTAGGAGTTGAGTGTGGCATTACTAGGCTACCAAGACGTACATGTGTTAAACTTCACGGTTCAAGCCACAATAATGCTTGGTATTGTAACATTCTCATTAACATCCTTCCTTATCACCCGATCATGGATATAATTTCATCAAACAGACTACATGCTCATCCATCTCTTGGGAGGTACGATGCCGCGCTGTTGAAAACGAATTAGAATGTATTCCCGGCTGTAATTTTTGTATTTGTAGTTAGCGGCCCATTCTAGTGTTTAGGGTTTACGGCTGTGCAGTCTGAACTCCAGAGGCGCATTTGTACTTATAACCAAACGTGCCCCAACACCACTGGTCAGATAGCAATAGCAAACACGCAGCTTGCCAAGCCCAAAATCGACCTTTGGGGACGTAGAAGGCATGAAAGCAAATTTCATTCCAGTATCTAGCAGCATACACCCAAGGAACGTCTTCCAGCTTATCGGCTCAACAGCTCCTAAATTCACCAGAGCATGTTTGGTGGCCTTGTGGGTAGCATGTTGGCTCAGTTTGTGGAGATCCTTCTTTCGAGCTACTACATTTTGTATTGTTGCCTCAGAAAAGTATGTATTCAAAGGCCATGATGGCCGGCAGGTAAACTTCGATTCGCAAGCGACTATACCAATACCCCAATTGATTGTCAGTATCGTGACATGTCATCAAGTTTGGTTGACATCTTTCATCCAAACTTCAACCAACCTTCAAGAAATCACCTAAAACAATTCATGGAATGTACTGCATGCTTAGAAACGCACCTGCTTAGGGCTATCAGTTAACTCAGCAAGACGCGCTTCCTCCTGCTGGCGACGCAACTGCTGGGACTGATCCACCTCAGCCGCCAGGCGTGCCGCCCACAGCAACCATTCGGGAGTGTCCTTTGGAATCAACACAACAGAAAGGCCTCATCAGCCATGGCACGGCACCAGAACAAAGTTTGTACAGTACAAAGCTGGAGGGCTCAAGTCAAAAAACGCATTTGTGGGAAGTGGGCCGATGCTCACCCCCTCTGCTGGTAGTCGGCATCTACGGAACGAATCAATACGAACTCTCATAATGTATATGGTATCATGGCAATTGTATACTATGTTCGTATGATCATACACTATCCATTCAAAGAATAACCCCAAAGCCAGCTTGGTCTTGGATGAATTGTCGTCCTAAGCAGTCCTACCCATGTTGGGGCTACAGCGAAGGGCCACTTGCAAATACAGACGGTGCCCTGCCAGTTCGGCCACCCAGCAGGATCTGGGAATGTAAGAAATAGCTAGATCAAATGGTGAATGTGCTGCACAAGCCGGATCCCTCAGTTTGAAGTGCATGGGTCTTCTTCGCTCGGGACCAGATCGAAATCCTGGAATGAAACAGGATTGCCTTGGCCAACAGTTAAACCCACGCCAACCCAAGCTGGATGCAATTGTTTGTAGATCTTTGGATATCTGTCCCAAGCAAAGGTCCTGCATTC
>NHOP01000433.1:0-15298 GCA_018697155.1 Pyramimonas parkeae | reverse complement strand
CGCCCTACAGGTTCAAAATCAACGTCCCCGCAGGGACAGTCATGCACACCCGAGCAACCTTCTTGCCCACATGTTTATGCGGCAAAGTGATCACTCCAGGTCCGGGTTCGAATGAATAAATAAATATATATATATATATATATATATATATATATATATTTACCTGCCAGGACTAAGGTGTTGTGCAGATGTAAATTAAGACATTGTGCGATTCATTCCATGAATCGATTTTCCCATGTGTTTGATTTTCCCATGAAATACATTTCCCATGCTTTGATTTCATGTTCCTTGGAAGGATGTGCATGAAAATGATTAATTTGTGGCCCCGTTCGTCCCTGACAAGTGCTTAGTTCATGTGGGCTGATAGAAGGATACAATTTTCTTGACAATGTCTCTTGCCAAAAATCGCTCAGTGCACAACTTTAGTGTTGGTACATTGAGTAAAGTAAACAAATGGATGGAGTTCCTGGATGGATAGATTTCGCTGCCAAAATCGATGTATGGGTTGTTGTAAACAGCGATGGCGAAAAATGATGAATGTCAGTGCAAGCAGCACCAGTGAAAAGGTACTGCCGTGGCTGCCCACCATGTGTACCTGCACAATTGCAAATGCAAGATCGTGTGCAATTCAAAGGAGGTGTACGTGAATCTGTCTTTGCAGATGACTGTGACGACAAACCTGTGGCAACGTCGCGGCTGAAGTCAATTCTTATGAAGAACACTGGGATGTCGTGTGAAAATTCGAGCTTAGCTCGGAATGATTTTTTCGTCAAGAGTAGCAGGGCCACGCCAAGAAACACCCTTGCATCCGCATGTGGGTCAAGGCAGCCAGCAGGGCGGTGGGTTCATGGCAACACTGGCAATGGAGCATCAACCCATGGACCGGTGCGGCCGACTTTCTTTGGTTACGAGTGGATATGCCTTGTTGATGAGGTTGTGATATGTGTATGGCGTTGCAATGAGAACAAATCAGATTTTTTTTTGCATTTCATTGGATCGTTTCTAGGAGCTACGGAAACCGCGACTGTCACTGGAGTTGTAACGGTGTTTCTGAAAACTTGTCGATCACCGAAACCTTCTGTTCGCTTTGCCACCAAATCTGAGAACCTGCCAAGTACAAAGGGTTTATGTTTTGTGGGTCCCGGGGCGCCCCCGACTTGGTGCTTACATGTCGCTTAGCACAGCTTTGGCGTGCCACTTGTTAGCGGTTGATTGGGTCCGAGTAGACCCACATGTCAATTGTTTCTTGGGTGTAATTGGGTTCACGTGCTATGTGGTTATTTCATCTACATTGTTCCGCGCGTCAAGTGGTCATAAACATTCAAGCCAGATTTGCATGAGTTTGTTTATAGCTAACGGGAGTCCACGATACCAAGACAAGGGGTTGGTTCTTTGCAAGTACCCATACCTGATGACTCAAGGTACTGGCTGAAATGGTGAAATTGTCTGTGGTCTGTCATGGCTGAATGAAAACCACCACAATCCAAACAGAACATGGCATCTGTTTGCCATTTGGAATAACAGACGTACACGATGGAATTTTCCTGGACCCTGCGTCGAGCAACTGATTCAGACAATTCAAGAAGAAAGCTGCAAAAATACCAAATTCAGCGATTGTATTGATGAATTAGTAATTCAATCAGATACCAAATCATCCAGACTTTGGATCCCACACATTGGATCCCACACATTTAGAATTCAACACATATTCAACTGTGCTGAATATAGACACAGCCTCGGACACACAAGTGGTGCTCTTGTAGCTTTGTTCTGTTTGCATCCATGCCGGACCACATCGGCATGGATGTATCCCATCCAGAGTTGCTAGCTTCGACACGCGGATTGCACTATTTTACTGGATTCCAAGACAGATATCGAATACAGATACAACCCGCGAATGAAAACCATGTCCGCGAGACTGGCCTTACTATTGGAAGGGTGCATGCAGCGTGTTGATGTATGTGAGAATTTGATTCTGCTACCAAATGTGCATCCACGCTCAAGCCATGTGTGCAGTTAATTGTTCTGTGGTCCGGTTTCATCTCTAGGTTGCGCAATGTGAGAGTTGATGAGAAAGCAGGCTATACAGTAGAATGCTCTGAAGTAACAGGGATCCTTTACATGGAGGCCACAGTGAAGGCATGCCCCTCACCTATCAATGAATACGATATGCGAGCAATGCGAAAATAGGCTCCACAACCACTCACCCGGTTCGTATTGGCACAAGAGTGTTCTCGTCAGTAAGCCTGTATCAAAAGTCAATGGATTGAACGTGGGGTGTGTGGGTGGGCGGTTCATATAATTTGGGGACTTGGCAGGTGCCGGTTCAGTGCGGCATGCCTGGTGCCCCTACACGATCTGTGCTCCGCGAACTTCAAGCCTTTACAAAACCATCAACGGCGGCAATATCAAAAGCAACAACAACAACAGCAACAACAGCAACATCAGCATCGACAGCAGCAACATCAACAGCGAAAACAATTAGGACTGCGCAGGCAATGGCCGCAGGGTCCACAAGGAATTCGAATCAGCTGTTCTCAGCAGCACCATCCACGTCAACAACAACAACAGTCACAACTTGCACAAAAGGAAAATCAAGTCAGCCAGTTCCTGCAACGACACGAGCGTCCAGGTTACTAACAGCAAAGCTAGCTGCATCAGCGGATGCCGATTTGGGTGCAACGAAGGCAAGGCCAGAATCAGAAACCACAGTTTTTGTAGGCGCGTTGGCGACAGCAGCACCGGCTTCCTCCGCTGCTTTGTCAGGGCCGCCCGCACAGCAATACCACATGTTGGCTGATGATTGGTCGAGATCAGTGCCTTGGAGCAGCTCGTCGAGCGAAGCAGGCGCGCCCGCGGAAGCCTCAGGTGGGAGTTCGCACCCGTAGAAACCTGCGTGGGAATGTCGAAGTGGGACGATTCTGGAGTATGGCAAGAATGAACAATGTTTCAGTTTGCACATGTGTTTCGAGCAGGTCCGAGATTTTGTTTCGAGGGACAACAGACACACCCAGTAATTGTGGCTTTGTGTTAAGTGCTGAGTTCATACATGTCCATCCAACTCCCAATGCAAAGTATGGTGTGGGCATGGTCTGGCCCTGCACTCTTGTACAGAGGCAGATCATCCTCGAATCATACTCTGCGGCCACAGCGAACTGTGAGCAGTGGTCAGATGGGAAAATTTTCTCTTGAAGGGCACGGCGGTTGTGCTCTTGAAGCACAGAACTCACCATCTTCTTCTGACGATTCTGTCATTAGCTGGAGTATGCAAGTCCAACCAATCGGACGCTCTGGTGGAGCTCAGTTGTTGGAAACTCATGCGATCGATGATAGCTCGCACGCCTCAACTGAATTACACGCCAGTAAGTATGTGCTGTTCCCTCAACATTCCAGTAAAACCCGGTGCACATGTCCGGACTGCTGAGCAATTGGTCGAACCGAATTGATCTGATTGAAAAGAGCTAGACTCTGATGGGGGACAGGTGTATGAAAAATTGCAGGACGCAACTGCAAAATGGTTGTCCTGACACGAACAGCGGACGAGAGCACAAATCGGGTGTGGGACAGAGACCTGCGAGCTTACGAATCGCAAAGGAAGCGTAGAAAGCAAGCTATAAACGCCTCGCTCATGTACAATCACTTCTCAATTTCCGAATCTTTCCCAGGCGACGAAGTTGGAGGTCTAATATGGGAGGGGTATGGATCCGTGACATCCACAAGTGATGAGTGGTAGGGGTTCTGGAGGGCGCACAACTTTGGGTCGCAGAGCAAAACTTAACCTTTGGCATGGAATGCGTTCAAAGGAAAACATCGTCTGGTTATTGAGGGGGAAACACTATTTGGGTATGTTTTTGTTGCATGCCAGTTGAACCAGTGAAGTTTGGTAGTTGTACTTTTTGATTGATGGAAAGATCAAACAAAAAGTATCGGTTGCTTGGTCAACTCCTTGATAGCAAGATGGGACCGCAGGTATGAAATCATGTGCGTGTACTAGGATACTCTGGAAGGGCTCTTACGCGCTGTCAGACATGTTGGATGCGCAAGAGCTAACCTCACAACTTATTCCTTCGAATTCCAGGGAACGACTGTGCTCCTTTATGAATTCGCACGAACTTTCTCTTCACAAGATAGAGTCCAACGGGATCACTTTCCTTCTCCTGACAGTTTTCACCAAAATCATACTATGATGCTGTTTGATCACGTGCTGCCATGATAGACAGATGATAGTCTGTACTGGTTACTGTTTGTATGCGTTTTGTGCCATTGCTTCAATCACCTTACAGGCACTACCACGCACTGACACCGTGGTGCCAATAGCGGTTGCGTATAGCCCATCCTATGCTGCGACCTCATCCAAGGCGGTATTTGATGCTGTATCGGTCGAATCGCGAGGCTCGAATAACGGCACGGATCCCATCCAAATTGCGAGTCGTACTCTGGGACGCACCTAATCCGCTCGCCAAAGGGGCACGATGACTTCTGCTCAAAGCTGGCTTTCTTCTCTGCCGTTCAACTGAAATGTATGCACATTCCAACCTTGCACATGAATTGCACCGGTGGTCGGCGTCGTGTGAAACGTCCACGCCGGGGAGGTCGAGGGTCTATAAGTTCTATAAGTTCATCCAAGGTCAAATATCAATGGGCTAGTAATATTGCCAGTGGCTCAAACAATGACCATAACGGTACTGCCTCGGCTCATGATTCTTCAAACGACATGGTGGGGTGGCGGGTCATCTTCGAAAAGGGAGTGTGTACGCCTGTCGTCTAAACCGTCACTTCGATAGCCGGCGATGCTAGCCCGGCATGGAGATGTACTTCATCGGCTGATGATAAGCCATCGCCGCTCGGCGGATCCTCTTCGATGAACGACTGACAATATGGGTGTGCGTATACCGAGATCGAGAGAATCACCCTGAGAGACAACTCGGCCGATGATTTAAAAGAGGCCATGCAAGCTGGGGTCCTCGACTAACGAGTGTACGGAATGCCTGAAATCATCACACCATGATAAATTGGTACGGCCCCGTCATCAGATTGATCTAAGGCCATGCTTGCTATTCGGGTGATCTTCGATCGCCCTAGCCATCACCGTCACGACAGGTGATGCCTCGAACAATGGTTGAACAGACTCCATAATGGCTTTGCGGGTTGTTTTCGATCGGCGAGAAATGTGCCAGTAGCCGATAAACCGAAAACACGATCACGGGTGGTGAAACAGGTACCGTCAGTCGGTACACCGGATCCACCCTATTTCGATCCTCGACCCTCCGGTCGAAGTTTTGAAGCGACGTGTTCCATATCAAGCCAGTAGTGAATTTACGCCAACCCCGCAAGCTCAACTGACGACTCTTCAGAGACAAAACTCAAATTGCTGCAACTGCCGAAGACAACTTGAAGTGGTTTCGGTTATGGATATGTCACCGTTTAGATGGATTACGTGTATGGAGTCCATTACTTCGTAGGTGCAGTCGCGCAAACGCTCTGTGGGCGACAACCCAGCAGCGTTGTAGACAGCTAAATGTCCTTGATATGTCAATACTTTCTCGCGGGCATTTTCGGACGACGGGTGCAGCGTATGGTGTGCTTGTGGATTTGTGCGTGTACTGGAATTTCGGAATCGCGATCTCCCAGCGCGTCGTCATTCAACTCACCTCAAGATGCGCAAGGTGGATACTTTTTCGGAATCTTCAAACGTGGCTCTTTTGACAAGAAAATTGCAACGATCACGAAGTCACCTCGTTCGCATGAGACCAAGAGTAGAATAACAATCGTGGGCATGTGTTTGACGATATCAGTGATCGAGGAACAGCGAACCCTTTTGAGGACTAAACAAGCCACGGGTGACAGCCGACATGTCGGTGTTCAGATCTAACTGTGTGTCAGATTCCTTCAAGCGGACGATTTCTCGAATGTGATTCAAGTTATGCTTCCTAAAAGGATCACCATCGTTAGTGTCAACAATGTCAGTACCTGTGCGAAGCTTTAAGTGGAATATGCTATTCTCTTGCCCTCAGAATGATATGTTAACAATCATCATTGGAGTTCTCACCCTTATTCATGATGAATACATCATTGGTGCTCATGGTTGTGGTTATATGTTTTGGTCTGATAAGGAATCATGTTCATCGTTGTTCATATAGTATGCATTCCCAGAGTCGATGCATGAAAGTGGTTAGCATCCAAGTATACTCTTCTGGAGGTTTTTGTGGGAACAGATACAAATCAACCCACTCACACCTCTCAACCCCTGCGGAAAATGTCTACAACATTACTCATGTAGTATCAAATCACAATTTCCTTCATCATCAGAGCTTGAAGACTGAATCTAGGAAGTCCACCGATTATATTCAACATACAGGAAATTGCAATGTCAACGAACAAGCTGGATCGTGTATCCAATACCAGCAAATGAATATCATAATCTTCAACGCAATTTCGGGTTTTGAGTCACCGACATGTTCCTATTGGCATTTCGTTATATGCTTGGATGTTTGGGTGGCTTGCCTCAATCAGCGTTTCGGGAGCGAACTGGACACATTCCAACTCATGAAGCTCTTCAGCAAGGAGCACATCAGAATGCAGAGCAAGAAAAGGCACCACATCAGCAGGCATCACCATTGTCGCACAGCAATGTTCATATTTCGCTTCATAACGCACGAAGCGAAAAGAATGTTGGTGAAGTGGCCGAAACACCGCTTGGGCCTGTGCCACCAAAAACTCGAGCTTCGGCGTTGCGTGCTCGAGATGGTATGTCCCCTTGTTGGTGCAAATATACATAGCCATTTGTATTTGAGATGATATCATTTATCGGCGGAAAGCCTGCCAATACTGAATTGGTATTCATTTGTTTCATCATATTGCATAAAGAATAGATGAGTGATTCACCCTTGTTTCAATGAAGCAATTGCCACTACTGCAGAGCTCAACATACCGGAAGTGTAGCGTCCTGATGTACCCAGCAAGAGTGTTGAGCAAGCAATTGTTCGGAGAGTGCTTGTGTTTATTTGAAGCCATTTTGTTCGAGAGTCGTTTTGCTAAAGAATATCCACCCTGCTGTATCGTGGCAGCGTTGTTTTGTCAATCATCCCTTTTCTTGATAGGGTTTTGATTCATCATCTGCATGAGCAGAAATACACGAAACCCAATCCCAAACCCCATTTACAAGATTTCTGACAACTTCTTGGTTGGCATCATCTTCATATGATTTATCTGTGATCATTTGATGTATATTTTGGTCCCCTGGATATCCTGATGAATGCCTCGGACGGAAAACTTATGTGTAACACCTAACTGCTATGCAAATGTAGCAGTGAAGCTGGAAGCTATCTGTAACACTTCGGCCATTACGTATTGGGCTTGCCGCCAATCTGAAGTTGTCCGCATGATTTTCATTGTGCTTTGCAGCATCTTCCTTCATCGAAACTTGGTGTTCAAAATTTTGCTTACCTGCTCTTCAGGTATAGGAATCATTGGTATCCAAAACACTTCAATTTGCGTTCCAAACTGAACATAAGCGGGTGGCTTAGCCGATATTCCTGTTTCAGCCCCATAGATCCAGGTTATGGGGAGCATCTGCCTCAACAGCTGATTCATCATTGGTCATGCTGTTGGCAGGTAACCTCCTGGTCTCGAATGATCAATATCAAAATATGGTAAAACATCAAAATTTTGGTAAAACGTCGAAATTTGGTATAGAGTGTAGAATGCTGAATGCAACGTTCGACTTGGTTGACAAGGCTTCCAGCCCAGTCGCTAGGGGTCATGTCAATCGATAGGAATGTAAATATCTTCCAAGGCCTGCTTGTTCTATAGTACAGATATAGCTTCATAAGCTCTTCTCAAATATGGATCAACATAAGAATGTTCTGATGCTCTCTCAACACAATTTCATCACATGTTCCTGGGGGAAACGTCAACACTGAGAACCCTGCAGATTGGCATTATTCTTTGATTCATTGCGCTTTTGGAAGCGCTCTGTGAAGATTCGCATTAAGCTGCACATACAGATTCTTGTCTCGACGCTGTGTTGAAAGCTGATATAGATATCCACACCCAGCAGTAACATGCCTCCCATGCAATCGGGAAGTGAGTCCTGTTCCACAAAATGTAAACGCAGTAGTACGTCCACAGAGCTGGCACCACAAGAGCCTCTCGCTTGTTGATGTGTTGTGACGCCAATGGGTTTCGTGGAACTGTGCTTGGACTCGTATTGAGATGCATGGTTCCGCATGTAGAGACCGCGATCTATACACCAGCTTGACGGAAGCCTTGAGGCGTGTCTGCTGTTTGCAGTCCATGATCCTTGTTCTTTCTCACACATCCGTCATGATGTGCTGCTGTGAAGGAGCTCGTTGCGTGTACCAGCTGGCGGTAGAGCCGTTGAAGTGTCAGCAGCTCAGCTCATCTGTTGCTGTGCAGTACAAATGCGCTCCTTCTAGCTGCAATTGCTCGTCCTGAGGGCAGAGTCCACTTGCCTCCATAAAAACGTACATTGCAACAATGAGCAGCACATGATTTCGTCGCCGTTGATGCTATCTGGAACTAGGCAACCCGTGTCATGTGACTAATTTGGACGATCCTTCGTTTGTTTGCGCGTTTACATCCACGAACTCTGCTGGTGCTGAAGCTCTCTTCTTCAGTTTTTGATTTGTCTCCGGCTAGAAGGTAGCCTCTCAATAGCGCGAGTGGGTACAGCAGTCTGTAATGGATCAACAGCCTGTAACTTTAGCTGGTCCCAAAGTTTGCATATGATGGGACATGCCTCCTTTCTAAAGTGTGGGAGCAGTGTCAATTGAATCGGACAGTCTGCTAGTCTCTGTGAATTAATTTGGACCATACTCTTTGTGCGTTTCACATGCAGAGGGTTGCCGGCGCGTAGGCTCTGCATGCTGATGCACTTCCGATTAATTTTTCACAGTTGTCGCCAAGCATGTCTGCTCCAGCTTCTTGGGTTGAAATCACAACAATTGTGCTTTCAGAAACGCCTGTCATAACATAGAACCAATTGTCTGCATCAAGTTCCCCGGAAAAAGCAGTACAATGTCCCCTAATTTTGCCGTACTGCAGCGTAGTGCTCCATCCAGCATGTGTTCCCACCGACGTGTGCTTTCGGTTTGTAGTCCATGATCAGAGTACAAGATGAATCTCACAACTCTCGCCATTTCCTCATATGCTCGATTCCACTCAACCGAGGCAATGTTCATCGTCATGAATGCCATGCTATCGATCTGCAGTCCCAAAGCATGCTGGCAACATGCACATCTCGCATGCAAGAGGTTCTACCCACCGGGCCTGCTCCTATCCACCTTGCACAAGCGACATGCGAAGGCGGCGCTGGGGGTGGGGGTGGGATGAAATAACTTTGCCACTTTGGCTTGCCTGCAGTGTACCATTCCCCTTCAAGCTACTGCTTTGACGCCCTTGGGCTGGAAGCGTGCTCCAAGTTGCTCCACCAACGGAACAATACCAGCTCCAGCAGATCCGCTGCACGCTCCAACCGCTGGCTCCCGTCCAAGATCCCTTCCATCGCCGCCACCAAGACCATTGCCGAGCTCATTTCAAGGCCCGCTCACTCCGGCAGGTAAGTTGTTGCGGTTGCTGTTGATTGGGAACCGTCGCGAGTTTTCAGCTTGTCATAATTGCAAACAAGCAAATGAGGGGTGCCCGAGTGTGTGGAATTATCTGCTAGGGTCAGGGCTTGTGTCGATGACGAGAGCAATGTACGGATGCGTTGGGAATGAGCATTCTGCTGAGCAGCGCAATGTTCATTGGAACCACCACAGTTTGTTTCGTCGGCTCTCTGTAAACCCTAAACCCCTTAAACTTAACCCCTTACCCCCCAAACCCTAAGTTATCAATAAAGTGGGCAGCCCGGAACGAATATGTTTACATGGTGGAGTGGTAGACACAATCCACAGCATATTAGTTCCGTACATGTGCACCGTTTCGAGATCAATGTCGAAGATGTGTTCTATCCGTAAAAACATACATCAATCCAACCTGTTTGATTCAAAGCTTTCAAAATGTGGTAAGGAGCAAGCTCCTTTGATTCTTGTGCTCAAGCTTTCTGGTTTGAATCCACAAGCTTCTCAAAGCACACGAGTTTGCTTTCTCAAAGCCTTTCGTGCGCGTTTTGCCCTTCCCCTGTTTTCTTTGTGCCGATATCATTTCCAAAGATTCTCTAACTTCATTGAGGTATGCAGTGATTCATTCTATTATTTCAAGTGTAGTGTTGACCAACCATACAAGTATTCATGTAAGTTTGCTTGTGCGTTTGTGTGTGAACCCTTCAGACACATCTCTAGGGAGCCCGGGGGAGCGTCTTCCGCGCGGAAACTTCTGAACAAAGTCCTCGACGCGGAGCACGATGGCACGCAAACTTCTTCTTCGCTGGAGGGATGCACTGACCAGGAGAAGGTCAAGTGCGCCTTCAGCTGCGGCGTCTGCAGGTGCCTATCGATTTGCAAGTTGCAATGTGCAGGTTCTGATACCAATGAAACCACTTCTCTTCTGTGCCGAGGAATAGCGCAGATACAGAGCGGTAGCATGTATCTGGCCGTGATACGACGAAAGAAGTGCGATTGCGAACCCTCTCTGCACTGCTGACAGCCGGTGCTTACACCAGATGTGGCCGTGGGTTGGAGTCGTTCCACCAGCCAAGCGCCATGGCTCTCCCTGACTTCGGAAACAAGGGGTTTGTGCGAGGACAATTTCCCACGAATAAACAAGATGCCACTTTTCTTGTTCTACATGTGGAGTTGCTCTTGAGAAATCAGTTTTGCTTTTGCTCATCTTCTTTTTGTGTCGCTTGTTGAAACCTGGCAGTCCGAAGTCATGAATTCACGTTTGCCGCATTCGAACGTTTCAATTGATTGCATAGTATGCATGTGTTGGTAGAGTTTGTGCAAGTCTACAATTCTACAATCACATATTCGCATGCCATGTGTTAAGGAGCACTTGAGAACTTGGTTGGCTGAACACAAGGGATAGGATATCAATATGGTGGCATACTGGGGTGCGCAAAGATTGGGACGCACACGCGTCCCTAGCGTGACTTTGGTGGTGTAGGTCTTGAAATTTTTTCACTCAGTGCTGTTCGTCTTTGCAATCACCTACAGCCCATGTAGACACACAAAACGTTTTGCAGTGCGTTGACGCACACCAAGGGAGTAGCATAATGATACAGATGCAGAGGTTGCTTCTGGATGTTAAACCACGAACGGCGTCAATAGGCCATGCCCAAATATTCCTTAACCGTCGATCTGTGTACGGGGATCAAGAGGATTCAAACCAGCCTTGAACTTGTTTGCAATCGGTTGCTTGCGCATGCGCAGCCTTAGAGAGACAGAACGTTGAGACAGGCGAACTTTCAATATCAGTCGTGAGGTGTGGGATGCATGAATTGAAACTTTCTTTGCGGGTGCACCGGCTGCCAGCAACACGCCCCTGTGCGCGGGCCCTTCCATGGAGGAGGAGGGGGAGGAGCAAACAATGCCAGATATGGATGTGCAGGAAGACGACGCGCACACGACTCGAACCTCCCTGAAGAAGGCGGGCAAAAGAATAGCACTCTGTGTCACAGGCACGCCCGCCAGCACAAGTATCCGCTCTCCTCGCTGAGGACCAGTGGTGTTGCGGGCACTTTCTCTTGTTTTCTTTGAAATGGTATGCTTGCAATGGACTTGTGCTGGCATAGGCGATACTGATAGTGAGCTTTCAATGTTGTGACTGGGTATGATTTGAAGAGTTCCTGCAATAAGTTCCTGCAAGAATCGAGCCAAGTGCATCCAGGTTTGAAGGCAGCAGCCTCATCCTTTCGTGACAAACAGTCAATCGCAGACCTCAGACACTGTTGAAACCGTAGGCCGTGCGCTTGTTGAACCCTATGAATTCAGAGACCACGAATCAACCCCAGGTTAGCGCGGCGTGAATGTATTTTAGGAGCAGTTTTCAAAATGAAGCCAGTTGCATTCATCAGGACACTCCCATGTGTTTCTGCCACGCTCTGAGCAGTATTCATGCATAGGAATGGGGTGCAATATGACGTACTTCCTGCAGTTATACCCAGCCCTTGAAACTTTCTGTTCTGCGGTGGGTCATCAGTTTCAAGAGTCATGAAAGCCGACATGTTCAGGCTGGACTTGTTGAGGCACGCGTCCTGATCCGCGCGCATTGTCGGGTAGTCCCGGACCGGTGAGGGTGGCCAGTGCCAAATCATTTTATCAAATGTACAGTCAACCATTGTGGTGGCGATGGTGCTGTGTCGCAGTTTGCGATGTCTCCACTTTTAGGTCTTGTTCTCCCCCTAATGAAAAACGACCCCCCCGCCAAACACCAGTACCAGCCCGCAATCTGGCGGCGAGACTGGCACGTGCCCGCGGTGCTGCTGAAGGCCGGCGGGGCTTAGCGATGCCTCCAGCTGGACAGCACAGCTGAGTCATCACCGTGCACGTTTCGTCACTCCCGAAGCATTGTGCGCGTCTACCCAAGGAAGCGGCCGCGGCGCAAGTCTTGAATGATGACGCTCCAATCATAGCGACAGCAGAACCTACGCACTTGCTGATGTTCCAGGCAGAGCAGCAAGCCCCACAAAATGCTCACCGCCAGGCTCGTCGCAACGCTCTCAAGGCCATAGCTCCGAGCATGGTATTCTCATCCGACGACAACCTGCCAGGTTGGGGGTGTTGAGACTTGCTTGGCGGACTGGGTGTTGGGGGGTGGGGCCAGGTGCCACGGAGGACCGCCGCGTTGACGCGTACTGCTTGCTCAGCACCACCCGCTGCCTGCTCCCGTCACTCGGACGCACACGCACCGACCTCTTCATCATGGCAAGCCCTAGCTTCTCCCACCCGGAGGTGAGATGACCGAAAACATGCGCAAATGTATTCGCCGGCAACCGACTGCACATGATACAGGATAGGAGTTTGTTTCATATGGATTTTCTCGCGTCAGCAGACTGTATTGCTGGGCATGGCGATAAATGTTTTCTTCGGACCACGCAATCTGTGTGTTGACTCGACACACGGATTTGGAAGGCGATCCTGTACAAGGATATAACTTAGCGCACAATTCAGTTGGCATGGCTCCCCGCCTTTCAGTAGGGGCCATGTCCCCATGTATATGCATGGGGTGATCACTTTGCCACATAAGCATGTGAGCAAGAAGGTTGCTGGGGCGTGCATGACAATGTTCCTGCGGGGACATTCATCTTGATCATGTAGGGCGTATGTTGCAGGATCCTTATTTTGTGCATGTAGATATTTGGTAGGCTTGGTGCACTGTTCCTTGAAGTGATGTTGCCAAGTTCTGGAATTATGCTGTGTGATTAGTTGATGTGGCTTCCCACCCTGCTGGTAGAGGCCATATCCCATATATTCGTATTCGTATACACGGGGAACAGTGTGTTTGATGATTTACCAGGATAACACGTATCTTGTATGGCGATGTGAAAAGGGCTGCATCCCTATATGTACACATCCCGTTTAATCTGCTGTCCCAGCAGTTATCATGGGACGCGTTTTCCTAGCATACCGTGCATAGTGTTCACACATGTCTGTTGGCGCGGGTACACTTCCTGTGTACACCATGGTTTGAGATTTTGAATTCGGCATCTGCCAGTGATCGCGCACATCAAATGGAACTTAGCCCTAGCTGGTATGCAAGAAGCCATACCAACCTGATCAGTGTGACCTCACAACATCATTTGAAGATGGACCCGTGCGCGGCGTTATACAGCGTGCACGTCGACTGCCGTGCATGGAATGTAGTTTCTTGCTGACAGCTATCCTCAGGGGCAGATGACGGCAGTGCGTAGAGTCCCACACCAGTTGTTGGTGTCAAAGATTCTCAATTATGAACAGCATAACGGACTCCCTGCTGGTAACTCAAGAACATCATTGCGTTGGCATCATATCTGTGTCCTAGCACATACACGAATCTACATGCTTTAATTGGAAGCGACGCAAGCTCAGTCAAATACTCAACTCTGTATCTTTGCAATGAACCCTTCTCGTGAGTGTTCTCAAAATATTCACGTGGACTACGAATATTGTTTCCAAGGAGCAAATCTTACTGCACGTGCTTGCCTCGCTATGTATCAGAGTTTGCCAACGTGTTTTGCTTAGGATAGCTTGTTGTCCTGATGCTAGCTGCTTAAACATCGGCTGGACATTCATACAATTCTTGTTTTCAGGCCTTCACTCACCCACTGTGCTTGGCTGGGTTGGTACAGCAGTGGATGTGAATCAAACCGACGCACAATTTCACTTTCCCTGCTGTTTGGGGGGCTGTGACCTGGCCCCAGACTTTGCTGGCCTGCTTCTTTTTGTACGCAGCGCCATCAATTTTCGAAGTCAACCGCCGTTGTAACCAGCCAGCTCGACCCTTGTGTTGAGCATGCTCGCGGCGCCGTGCTGCATGCTGGTTCCTGAGGGGCGTGCAGGCGGAGAGGGCGGCGGTGGCGGTGTCGCGCCGAGCGGACCCGACCATGTACGAGATCACCAACGTGCTGCGCCAGCTGTCGGACGAGGTGCACGCCACCTGGGAGGCACATGGACTGCCCAAGAGCTGGACCAAGGCCAAGGCGGGCGTGCCCAACATGCGCGGGCACTCCCTCGGGCGGTACGCGCCCAGAGCCGTGGAACGTCAGCCACGACACTGATGATAGCAACATCGTGTGCAAATGGGACACGCACCAAAGCCCCGGCATATGCATCTCAAACCCTGATTTGTTTGCGCTAAGTTAGATTCTTGATCAATTTTGCCAGCAGCTGCAATCTTGCGATACGCTGATTCAACCGTTGATATGGCCATGCGTGCGCAAGTTTTGGTGAGGGTGCGCCGCTGGCTGAGAAGATAGGGCTTCGCGTGGGGGCTGGCACTGTCTTCCCTGGAGTACGACATTGCTGTTGTAGCAAATCATCCACAGGTGCTGATTGCGTTGTCACATCCGTATTTCAATTCGGGGGCTGTGCAGTGTGTAGAACCGCGTGCCAGGGAGGGATTGAGCAGAACAATTCTTGTTTGATGCATGCGCTGTGCACATGGAACTGGATGACGTGAACATGCCTCTACCAGAACTCGGGTCAACAAGAGTATCAAGTCGTCACTTCTGGAGTACATACTAGCTGAACGACACAAAGCTACTTCAGCAGGTTATTTGGGTGATTGTCTGTACAACGACAATGCCTCCAGGAGCTTCCAAGCCCAAACTACCGAGGGTGTTCGTCACGCGCTGTACCGGAAATTCACAAGATACTGTCCACACCAGACGCACACACACATGCGCACACACATGCAC
>NHOP01000432.1:0-15320 GCA_018697155.1 Pyramimonas parkeae | reverse complement strand
GTATACAAGGAGAATAAATATTGTATACATGTGGTTGATCCGAGCGGGAGTCCGGATCAACCACAAGCATATGATATTCATATGGGGACATGACCCTTCATAAAAAGGCGGGGAGCCATGTTAAGTGAATCGCGCGCTCAGTTCTGTCGTTGAACAACCTTCGAAACCCGTGTATGGTATCAACGCACAGATTGCGTGGTCCAAGGAGAATCTCACCATCCCCATCAAGACTGTATAATGGCCTGTGAAAATCCATAAGTTTGTACCATATACAGTCGGCTGCCAGCGTGTGAGCTCTGCGTGCTGACGCGTCTCCGAGGATGTGTTCATGGTGGGAACTCAGCATGTCTGCCCTTGCTCTTGCATGAAAAAATCAGTGGTCACTCTTCGATAAATGCACATGAAAAAAATATAAACAATAAATGAAATCATTCTTGTGAAATGCATTACACAAGCCCGCTACGTTTCCTTGTTGCTACGCTGTGTCCATCGAGCGTGTTTTCCCACAGACACGTGTTGTAAGTGTCTGGCCCAAAATTAAAATCCAAGATAGAGTCACAATTGTTGCCACGTGTCACTACAGGAATGTGATCAATTCATGCACTGAGACAAGGTACGATCATCATGAGTAAATGCAGTCAAGAAGCGCACCTACCATTGCCATCTCACATAATGCCAAATTGCAACTTGCCATATTGAGCCCAAGTGCATGATGTTTATATGATGCATTTGTATTTCATGTGACAAGACGCATAGAAAAAGCAAATCAACGCTTTCGTTTATGAGATGTGCCTACAATCACTTTGGTGTAACGGACAGCACACAGTGAGCAGCCCAAACCAGAAAAAAAAAAAACGAGCGTACAGTAGGTCTACAGGCGCCGATTGCAGCTTCTCAAAATCCACGTTTTGATCCTGCATCACAAAGAGTTTAAGGAATGAGTACTTCACACCGCAATGTAGCACCACACAGTGATTCAAACAAAGTACATATGCACTGTCGTGTTCAATAAGTATAAGATGCAGGACAAATCTTGTGCTGAGTACAAATACGAGGATCTCAATACAATTGAGTGCAATCTGCGAGATTCTACCATGATTTTCCTCAAAATTTCACAATATTTGGCAACAGACGGACAATGGTATGGCGGGTTGTATATGTTGAGCTCGACTCATCTCATCGCAGTCGCTCTACATCACAACAAGGCCGAAACTTCATGAACTAACGAGCACTGTTGCGCTCTGCAGAATATTCCCCACGGTCCTTTTGTGGAACTTTGAAGCCTCAAAGCACTTCGTTGAGTTGCTCTCACCATGGCACCTGACTTTGAAGACAAGGAAGTTACGAGACACAGTCGGACCAATCAAATCGCCCATGAGCAGTTTCTAGAACCATTTCACAAGCCACATCCAAACAGAACAGTAGGAAAGGTGGAAACGAAGAAGTAAACATTCCTGTTGGAGCTTGCCTGCATGAGATTGAGCAACTCAAAAGTTGTGAGCACGCAGTCCACCTCCGGAGTGGACGATGCAGGCACCACCAGGTCGTCTCTGGCTGCCTCCAGCTTCTTGTCGTAGCACGGCATCACCGCCACGTGGTACACCTGGGCCAGGCTGCAGTGGCGAGCACAGCACGACACACGCACATGAGCAAATCCTACACTCAGAACCCTTGAAAAAGAAACTGAAACCATACACTGCATACCATAAAGATATGTCTTTGTGTGCAAATGATGGAGCGTTTTGCAATGTGGAGGTGTTCAGGAGAAGGATTTGTGATGTACTTGGAACCACTGAAGGGTATGCCTGATTCGGTAGTTGGCATAGTCGTAGCTTTATTTCACAAACAGTTGTCAGCTAATCGCGAAACCTCGACCCACTAGGTTGTAAATTTGTACCACAGCCCTGCTTAGCATGAATGGGTTCTGAGACTCATGATGATCGGAGTCCGCAACAGAACGACGGGAATGCAGGCAAGAGAATGAGCCAGTGCAAAGCACAATATGCCTTGATATTGTTCCAGCTGTTTCGACAGCTCCGCTCTGCTACAATGATATTTGCGTCGTTGCAAGCACTGGTTCGTTGAGTACGATGTACGCAGCAAATGATACATTGTGCATTCTACAAATGACACAACGATCAGAGACCACTGGCAACGCTAGGCACTGATTCTGCGAATGGCTTGAAGCCAAGCAGCCACGCCACGCCATGCTAGGTCACAACTGCAAGCCCAGGCGAAATTCAAACATCCCCCATAAACACCGGTCGGACTCAGAGTATATCCCACCAGAAGAGTTTTTTTGCCGGTGGGACTGCTCTGAGACCGACTGGGTCTCTCAAGTACCTAAATACTTGGACACAAGACCATTTATTTCGCAGCATGTTTAATGAGAATGAATTGTTCGAATGTATTGTGGCTGGAACACGCTTCATATCATCCATGGGGCTGCTTGGTGAAAGCTCAACCGCCGAGGACCTACATCAACCCCGTCCCGACAAGCACTGCGTGGAGGCGGGCTCGTACTTGAGGCGCGGCGCAAGGTGGCGCTTCACGAGGCTGCCCATCACGGCCTGGGGGCTCTTGGTAACGCTGATGTACGGCAGTACATACTCCCCGTGCGTCTTCTCCGCGTAGCACACCCACCCTACGAACCAGCCAGAGAAAAAATGATAAGAACCAACTCCGTCGTCGGCACCGCGATCACCAGCAAGCATTGCCTCAAAGTCATCCAAACGGCCCAGTGAACAAACAGGAGACGTCATTTCCGGGCAGAATTGAAGGCTAGACACGTCAGACGACAACGCGCGGCACGTCGCTGTCACGATGTTGCAAAGTGCAGGGACCCCGATAATTTTGTTGATCAGGTGCCCGATGCAATCTCAGTTGCATGAGGTAGGTGTCTGATTGTGTCCACAGCAGAGGACTGGAGAATATGATAACTCGCATAATTCTCAACGCACTAAGCGCCGGAGAACAGTTCCCACAACGCCGCAGACAAGTCCCACACTTGCAAGCGTAAGCCATGGTAAATGAAAACAAGCGTGCGAGTGGAGCTGCTAGACTCATTGACCCCTGTTTGTACATGTTTACGCCCAGCAGCACGAACTTGCATTTGACCTTGGTCCAGGAGTGATTTTCACCACACGGAAATAACTGATCGGAGTTGATCGTTGGGTGCAGAAGAAACGCAAGGGGGGCAGGGGCGAAGGCGAATGATTGCCACCCTATGGAAGTGTGTTTGGCTGGTTTTCGGTGCGATGTGCGTGGTACATTTGCTGTGAAATTTTCTGTGATTTTCTGTGAATGTTGTGTTGCTATGTAATGTGGTTGCTTGCTTAATTGATGTGGGTTTCCACTCTATGGATTGGCGATGATTCCGTTTTCGTGTTGCGACTTGATAAGCAATGAGCAGAAAGCCACACGAACAAAGTATGTCATAATTTGAATCCACTGCAAGGTTGTGCCGATGTCATCGGCAAACGAAACACGTACTTGCTGCAAACAGGTTGAAAAAACAGATTCGTACCAGGGCATGCTGACGCCAGCATGGGGAGCGGGCTAGAGGATGTGGATGTGGTCGGCGCGCCATCTGCATGAGTACACCAGGCCGCAATCCCATTCAATGTCCCTTGTCCTGCTGCACTGCGACACGTTAAGCTTGCATCCAACCCATATGATGAGCCAATACAAGCCGCACATGAACCCTCAGAACAGTTCAGAAATCGAGTTTCAACGATTGAATTTTCACGAAGCCAGCAATTCCAATGGAAAGCACTTCAAATCTAACCATGATTTGTCATGCTATCTTGCATCGGACATATTTTTTGTTGATGCGGTTTCCTGCCCGGCTGGTTTAATTCATAGCCCAAAAATTGTAGTTTTTTGTAAACAAGTCCCTGGGATCCGAATTAAGAAACAAACACCGTGAAACAATAAAGTCTGATAACATAATTCACACACTCCACGTTGAAGGCTGTAGCTTGATGTTGTTGTAAACGTCGATGGTCCCAAAAATAAGGCGCACAAAAAATCAGGAGCGCATCTTACCTGATGCACTACGGACGCGATGAAGAAACTCGGCAGAAGTCTCCAGAAGCGCCAGATCACGCGCCGTGTTTATATCATACACTCCCCACACTCCGAGTTGCTTGAGGTACCCCGCCACCTTTCCCTTTGTCTGCAAGATATGTCAAGGCCAATACAAAAGTCAGTCCCCAATGCTGCATGCGTAGACTCAGGAAGAAACTCAATTTTTCGCCTCATCAGCCACAGTGCAAGAAACAGACAGTCGCCTTGGTTGACCTAGGTTACGACCCTACAGAACATAATTTTAACTACGGATCGATGGCAATCAGGATTGTTTGAAAAATCCTATCAGTGCGTTGGATGCCAAATTGAAAAATGAACTAAAAGGCTCCACAACTGTGTGGATGCGCAAAATGCAAAACGATTGAGTAGTGGTGTCAATTTTCAAACTCAGAATCGTCAAATTCAATTGAGCTTATCGAAAACTAGTGGCACTGTTTGCCAACGTTCATGCTGACCTCTGATGGAGGCAATCCAAAGTGTACGGATAAAGCCGCGATGCTCTGGGGAGATATAGAAACCACCACTGATGTGCCTTGCTCTTTGATCTGGTTCATGAACTCCTCACTGCTCTGTTGCTCCAGAAGTATCGTCTCCGCAGACGTGACACACCCACTGTTCACGAAGAGACACGTGATTGCCATGTTATGCAATTCGTGGTGAATTCGTATTCCCATAGTGTGCTGAACATCAACACAGTTGCACACAAAAACTGCCAGATAAAATGCTAAGACAGTAAAAACAGAACCAATCATTCATAGTGGCTTTCATGGTCTTCACAACAAGATGAAAATTGAACATGTATTTCCAAAGGAGGAGGTAACACATCCTCAAATGAGGCATGAGTTTCCAAAACAAACACACAAGAGGAACACCACAACAGAACACATTCGAGAAAAAAATGTGGTGATGAAGCACACTAAGTTCAGTTAAGGAGCGACATCCGCATCAAGCAAAACAATTGAAGTTGGTTGTATTTCCTGGAAGTGTTTCCTCTCTTCATAAGGACACGAATGCATGAATCGTGAAAATTCAATAAATACACAGACACATACCTACATTTGTACATAATACATAAAGGTGTGCTCCCATATTCCAGTGTTCATCAAGACATCCAAAATGAGACATCTGCTATCATAGCCTCACGGTACAATGTTCTCCCGGTATGCGGGTTGACCGTGACAATGGTATCATTCAGCTATGAGCAGTACACTAACAAATCATTGTAAGCCCTAAACCCTAAACCCCCACTAGCCTGCGTACCTGCACGCCAGACAGTCGTGCAAACTGATTTTCACAGGCCCTTTGCTTTCTGGAAGAGAGGAACTTTTTCCGAATCCTTTCCCTGGTGCACCCACGTCCATGCTTCCCACCTGCACATGAAAGGCACTCATCATATGGTAAATTATCCCACTTTGTCTTCGACAGACTTGAGCGGATCGCAAGGCACGACAATTTGCAAATCCGGTGAAATGCGTGAGAGAAATTCGTCCGCATTGATTTCCACGCGTTTTTCAACGATCATCTGGGATTCGTGCGACTCTCGCCGTTTGACTGTATAGATCATCTTTTGCTCTGGAACTGTTAAGAGCGGATGCTTAGCATCACCACCTCTTGTCGTTCAGCTAGCGAAAACACGCAGATCACTGATCACCTCGTCGAGATCATCGGTCTTGAGACGACTTCCGGATAGAGAAACCACACACGATTGTGCGGGGGCGATAAAGTCGCTAAGGTCTGCGATCTTTACTGCCCCTGAGAAACTCATGTTTGGTGATGAAGTTGCTTCACAGCACACGCACGTCCCGTGGTCCCACCAGGTGTGTTTGCGATATTTGTGCTCGAGTAGCTCACGCCTGTTCCTATATATGTGCATCAGAGAAAACGAGAAGCCTGGAATCGCGTTATGATTTGGAAAATCAGCCTGAATGGGGGTGCAATGATATCTGCGACGCAGGATGTATGGATTGACTGACACCACGACCCTACACAATCGGGAGGTGCGTACAGAATTCGATCAGAATTTCAACCTAATTCGCGAACTCCAGATCTCTGCGAGCACTCCTCGTGCAATGAGAAAAGTGTCCTTGCGATTTGATAAGTACCGTAATCCTGTCGCACATCCCATGATACAAGCTTACACTACGATCGAAGGATCCATATTGATTTGTTACGGCTCAAGGCTCACTGCCAAGGCCGTGCACAATATGGTGGGCCGGTAGGGTGCAAGTTCAATCATTCCATGCTCCTCTTGTTTACCGAATATCCCCGAGGACGAGTGAATCTTTTTCACCTTGAGCATGGTTAATGCGATCGAAACGGAGCCATCTGGTAGCGGGCAAGTAAATATAGGGTAGTAGGGTTCGGAAGCTTCCCCAAAACCCTAAAACCTTGTAACAAACAATTATGCAATAAATCTTTAAGGATGATCTATTTGCTTTCAAAGGGACGATCAACTAATGGCGGGCTCGTCCAAATGCCTTAACAAGTTTTATGTTCCAAGGTGGATTGCACACTAGGGACTCAATGCATGATTTACTCAATATCTCGTTGAAATCCGTGCTTCTTCATGGCATATCACGGATGTCGGTCCAAGAAGTTCCGGAACGAGCCGCAACTTACGCCACATAATCGGACCTGAACAACTGACTGATTTCCACTCTAACAAGGCGTGCACCACATGTTATGAACCAGTGCGCCACCATGCAGGGTCTGCCTCAACCATCTGCCCCATAAAGCATACCCTCGAAGCATGCAATCCTATGTACCCATTTTGACTTGAAGCGCCCCGCAAATTTTTGACTGCACGTAGAAAGAATTGAGTTTTGTCAGCGATTGTATTTCCAGTATAATTGCACGCAACAGATTGATTGTCACTCTTCACATATGCTGCTCTTTGGCTGGGAGCGCCTGAATACATATCACCAGGCTCAAGGAACAGGTTTTGGACGTTTCCCTCATCAACGTATCTCTGGTTGACTTCCAGCTCTGCAGCAGAGTGCACATCCTTGAAGCCAAGTAAGCAAAGCAGATAACACCCAAACATCAAGAGTCATTTCAAGGATGAACACAGTAGTAGAGTCCTTTGAGCACCAAAATGATGCCATGAGAAGAGAAATGAACGCATGCATGCGCCATATCATCAGCTAACATTGCCCCCCTTGTTGCATGAAGCACCGCAGGATGGACCACATACCAGAGGGCTGAAACCGAGGTGGAAGGGCCTCCTCTGATTCGCGTGTCGAGGGAGAGGCCAGCACCAGACCACAGAGACTGTTGTACAGAGAGTCCCCAACCAGAGGCGCTCCGAGCGCTGCCAGTTGTGCGCGCACTTGGTGCGTACGACCAGTGACCAGCTGCACTTCAGACTCATAGCACCTCACCATCGCGTCCTGAGGGGGCTTGGCCACGCCACCCGCAGTATCACCTCGAAATAACCCACCAGCTCGTCCAAAGATCACGCTCTCTTTCACAAGAACGTGCTCACATTGGACGACTAACAACTCTGCCAGCCTCCATGCTGTGTTGGGGTCGCTATGTACAGAGTCTACCTCTTCAGTTCCGGTCCCACCAGACGAAGCGCCTCCGCCGGGATCAGGCTTGCTGCCCTGCAGCTGCGTGTTGCGCAGCTGCGCCGCACCACACATGTCGCTGAAGGATGCAAAATCTGAGCCGTCGATTCCACAATCTAACGTCTCACTATGCTTGATGGTTGATCCCGATGTTCTTGAATTGTGCTGTCCGACGACTGTTGTTGAACCCTCAGCACTGCAGTCAGGTGTACTCCATGTCTGCGCCACCAGAACAGCAATAGGGAGCTTCTCCTCATGCGCTATGAATTCGGCCGGCACCACCTCACTTGCAAACGCCAAGAGGTGGGAGAAACGGCCAGTAGGCACGGGCGCTAATGTGAGAACCTTGTATGTTTTTCGATGACCTGCTTGAGGTAAGTTGTCATGAATGTCGTCGAGATCTGTGATCTGGTCAACGAAAGCTCCAGAGTTGCGATTGATGGGTAAAGGGTGGACAGCTGCAGGCTGGGATAAATCTGCTAGGCATGCACAATTGTCAGAGCGCGCAAGGATCATGAACACCAAAAAGGTCATTCCATGAAATCTAAATACCAGAAAATTGCCCCTAGCGAAGATGTGCTGAATCAGCGTACAAAATAGGAACGGCAATATCCTTTACATCTGCTTGCTTGACTCGTGATATCACAAAACAATCGTCCGTTTCGGGGCAGGCCACAATGCAGATTGACACAGCGCATGCATTCTGTCGCTACCTGCAGTTTGGCTGTTGTCAGAAAAAGAGTTGAATTTCCCGGCGGCTTTCCTCGATGTTGCAAATATCAGACAGCCTGTTGTCCACAGGTCCAGGCGGTGCAACGGATACAATTTACAACCCAAGGCAGCTGAGAGCAAGCGCGGCACACACTCTCTGCAGCACCGGCAATCAGATGTTCAATACTAGTGTATCGACCCCACAAAGGGTGTGGAAAAAACCCAACGGGGAGCGCCCTTGGCTCTTTGTAGAGCTTTCAAGCAATACGTTGCGATGCAGGATCACCAAAACAGGTTGTCGGGTTGTCTGATTGTTTCTAGCTTAAGTCTTCATTCAAACATATGAAAATTCAAACATACATTCAAAATATCATATACAAATTACATACCACAAACCGAGGTATTATTTGATGTCCAGGTGATGTAGTGCAACAGCGTGATGGAGCTATGCCGCTAAACACGTGCATGCTATGTACATGTCACATATCCGATCCCGCCACCCAAAGGATAAGCCCGTGCCCTTATAACTGGCACACCAGAAACATCGGAGGCCGACACCCAATTGTAAAAACTGCATGAGCTGGGCTATTGTCCCACCTTGAGTTGCTCCCAACAGGCTGACAGGGTACTCCGGCGGGCTTGTCCACCACAACATAGTCGACATCCCGATACTTTACCCTCCCACTCCACCACGCGCACCATGGCTGCGACATGGCAGCTGTCGAGGTGTTGACAGGTGGCATGCTGGAGTCCGACAAAGCGCCAGGTGGCGGGACAGGAGCAAATCTCCTGGGACTGGGGAACATGCTGATAATAGAGCCGGCACGGACGCGCCCGTTGCGCTCCCACCGCATGTTGGACAATAGGTATCCAGTTGGGAGTCCCGCCTGAGGAAGACGACAGCATACGCTCATCCGACATTCACCAAACGTCAAACCAACAGTACAGTGCATGCATTTGTTCGTTACACAAAGCTCGTCCCCAGTGGCTCAGTCTGTGGGGTCATGGGCTGGTGTCCGCTTTGTCTTTGTTTCACAACTCACTTCCGATGGATATCAGTCTTGAGCTAAACTGCAGGTCAATCTTGAAACACAACAATGAATATCACAGTTGCTGGATCAATCAACAGCAGCATCGTCTGACAGCGTGAAAAGAGCCGACCTAGCTGCGTTGTCGTAGTATTTCACCTGTGGCCTCCACGTATCGTGCTTGTAGGACAGTCAAGTACTACCTACGACGGGGCAGCAATTCGAATCCCACCACATATGTTGGCATTGTTGAGTGCCTGGATACCATCCGTGCCGGGCGGGGCGCACGGGTGCATAGGCATGTCATGGTGTGGATTGCTACCTTGGCATCAACCTCTGAAACAAGGTATGGCAGTCCTAGCGATTGTTGCAGGCATCACGTTCATCCTCGGCAGACCAGCCGCACGTCATTTGGATGTGGACCTGGCATAATCGATTGACAAAATAATCGAGGGGGGAAAACAGAATGAAAAATTCTGGAGCCACTCTATCATTGTTCCTTGGGAACAAATTTGTATGACATGTCTGCCCATCACACAGAGCCACATCGCACATTTTTCAAATCACTCTCAACAGCAAACCTGGATACAATGCTGGTTGGAAGCACCAATCCATTTGAATCACGCACATGCACTTACACGTGCAAGCATTTTCGAGCATCACAGGACGGCACAGTGCTGTCGAGCCGGACCTCCTGTAAAGATCAATCAATACAAAGCCAAAACCGTTCCTGGCGTGGTGCTCAACATCACTCTGTGCGGATCTCAATAAAAATGACAAGGGGGCGAACCTTGCCTCGCGCACGTTGCTTGTATTTGCGCACCCACACCGCCCCTATGTACACGAATTGCTCAATCTCGTTCAAGGAGTACGTCGCCACCTCTTCGGACGCAACACAACTACATGCTGGCTCAGGCTCTGCTCCATTGAAATTGGCAAGATGGCTCGTAAACGGCGGCGGTGAGTGATTGAGCGCGGCGTGAAGGAGTGCAATGAGAGGGGCGTCTACCGGGGCTACCACCTTGACCATTAATTCGCCTGCAAACAAATCAATCGAAAAATCGTATTTTTGAAATCGAATATTGAATTGAATGAAAAATCAGATGAAAAAGGGGGATACAAACGTATCAAGTTCCGTGCATCGCAAAGACGCTGTACTGACGTGCCTTCGGACTTCCACAACCTGTGATTCTGGCGTTTCTTCCCTGACAAAACAACTCTTATATGCAAGGGTTGGAATAGATATGACAGATGTCCCGAGGGACTAGGCAATGTTGTTCTGAAAAGCCAGGGTTGGTATGAAAGTGATGAAACCCATGAAAGTGATGAGTGGTGAGGGTGGCAAAAGGAATAGCGGTGGAGTACCTGTTGATCGAGATAATTGATGCGCATGCACGACATCCCCACGTTGAGCAAACTGAGCTCTTGTTACTAAAGAATTCATGATTACACAGTACTGCAAAGTAGACGGGCAAATCGTACACATGAAACATTTGAGGACCGTTGTATTACGCCCTAGAAAATAGCAGCTATCAACAAACTTTGATCATGTCCGCCCCTGCGATGGTTCCAGTACCAAATACCCAGCACAGCTGGCCAATGGCGTACCATTGTTCATCGAGCCGACCTGAAACCCATTTGGAAGCACCCATCAACTGCAAGTCACTGAGGCACTGCCCCAGCGACGCCCTCACCAAACTCAGATTCCAAGAGTGGATTGCCTTGGATACGGAAGATAAGGGGTATTGATGGCAGGTTCAAATTACGCACCACCTGCAGATCGCGAACAGACTGGGGGGACCCCCTTGCCAGGGTCGCTGCACTTTGACCTTGCGGCGCGCCACCACCCTCCCCCTCCTGGGGCAGTGTAGCTGGGTCGTGCTGCTTCTTGATCCCGCGCACTTTGACGCATCCCCCCGCAAGGCAAATCAGATCCTGCTGATATTGGAATTGAAAAGATCCACCTGATATTAGTGTGTCATCACCGGGCCTTGGCAAAGAAAATGCAACAGGCAGGATGGGGTTCAGGATTAACCAGATGCAGGCTAGGGTTTTACCCAGCGTAGGGAACTCAGATGTGATTCGTCGGCAAAGTCCTGCCTTCTTTGCGACCAGATTGACTGCGTGCAAGGCTTGTTCGCCTAGCATGGTCGGCGATTATCATATATCTCGTGGAAGAAGCTGAGAAGAGTCACCTGCATTCTTTGTCTGGGCTCTGCGTTCTTGTTTGCTGCGGTTGCGACTTCGTGCGTGGGCAAACTCTATCCTGCAAACTTGCAGAATGTCGTGCACCGATCTCTTCGAAAGGAACAATTGGCGGCTTAGCTGCTTCCATCCATACTCACCGGAGTTGAAAAATCAAAATCTAAGCAATATTCAATTGAAAATGATGTGAACTGCAACTCAATCTGTTGCCAAACCTACGCAGGGGTGCAATTCACCAACACACCACACATTATGACGGCTGTGAATCTCATGCAAGTAGTAGTTTGGACGCTGGTGCATAATCATAACAGAGGTCACACATCGAAGTTCCCAATGAATGGTACATGAAATCACGCACAGTGCATCTTAAGGGATGGATCCTAGGTCATTACACCAACGTTGTTTGTGTGCGGCTGCTCAAGTTTTTTGAAGAATACCATCAATTGGGGCAGGACGCACCTCCGCACTCTGACGCAAACCACTGGCAAGCACAGCAGTATTCACATGAAGTTCTCCTGCATACTCGGCACGGCGATTGTTAAAAATTATTCGAGACTATTTACTGTACAACGTGGAAGACAAAATCATAAATGAGATCATCAAGTTGGCACACACTTGCACTACACATGCTACGCTGTGAGAAAAAAAGAATATCAAAGAATTTCACCATCGACAAACACTGCTATCAATCACGTTTGCGCAAGTGATTATGGAACAAGACTGTTTGTGCTAAAGTAAATTCCTTGCCAGGTTGAGGTCTGTTGAGGACATTTAGTGTTCATGGAGAAACACATTCATGCAGTTGTTGTATTCACCCATGCCCGGTGAATGTAGATGTGATCATACCATTAATGGACTGACGTGTGACACCATCAGTGGATCCTTGCATTGGGACCATCAGCATTTCCTTCAGAGTCTGAAGTGGACAACGAGGAAATGATAAATGTTAGTCTAGCCCCCAGAACATAGACAGAGTGTACAAGTTTAGTGCAGCGCATGTTTCAAAAAGGATTTTGAAAGCATGATTGTCAACATTTCACGGAATGCAGGAAATCCTGTGATTTCTTGCTTCCAGTTAAAAGGGTCCAGTCCAGTATGATGAAGCGGTAGAGCTAACCATTCATTTGAACTCACTGTATTCACACATTCGAAAAGTGCAGCTTCGCTGATCTCATCCTCAGGACCCAACCAGCCTTGGGATTTTGCGATCTCCAATGCCTCAAGGAGAGATTTTCGAGTTTGTTTGAGCAGTCCTTCAGGAATTTCGAAATCCATGGGAACCATACTTCCATATTGTTCATCATCTTCTGAACTTGAAGATGTCTGATTATTGTTGAAAGCAGCAGTTTGGGGTGAAATGCGCTCTCGTGTACGGTCACGCCACAAAGCATGAAGATAGGGCCGCTGTTTTCCATCACATTTTTTAGACTGGGTTGCTATCTTCCGTGGGATGGAGACGGAATCGAATGACCACGCCATGCAAAAAGTCTCGCTGCTTCTGGCGGTAGAGCATGATAAACGACGAATCTTAACACTGTGGAAACAAGCTGATACACAAGCGCTAATCGCCGCCGCCTCGAAACTTACGCGCGGGCACAACATTTTATGCACGCACACTTCCACCACAGAGCACGGAACACTGCGACTCCGCCACCACGTGCGAACAGTGTCGGACGCAGCCATATGCGGAGGTTGGGGGTACGCCACGTGTCGGTCGTTGGAGGCTGTACACATGGGAGGACATCAGATTCGAGTACATTACGACTTGGGTACACAATGATCGGACCTTACAATCGACCATCCGATGCGACTAATGAGGCGATTGATTTTGACGCACCAGAGAATGGCTGGTGCATTGAGTACGCGCGACATGGCCGCTATCGTAATTCTGGAGTTGCGGAGAACTCGATATTTCCGAGTGACTATATGAGGATCATCGGAGTATGCATAGAGAAACATGGCTACCTAGCCGCAACTGTAAAAACTGGACGAATTGATATGAGCAGATATCACCGAGTGATTGGAAATGATTGCCAAACGCACCACATGCCCATGGTGTGGAGAAAAATTGTGAGTGCCGATCCAAAATTGTGCCAGCAGTTGGAATGTTACCATTTCCCTATTGTCAGTGCTTGTATAACCTTTCGCAGGTGTGGAGAGGTGGAAACACACTGGGCTTCGGCATCACAGCATGTACACAAACAAAGCATGCACCAAAACATAGTTTAGCTGTGCTCTTGAGCTAACAGATCGGAATAGCATCCTGCGGAACATGGTGAGAATGATCTCAGAAGAAAGAAATAGCAGAAAACGTGAATCTTGGCAGTTCTTCAGCATGAAATTCTTCAAGATATTCTTAATGCAGCAATAAACTTGCCAAAAAATGGTTTCAAGCGTTGTTTTATATAGACGCGAAAATGTTATGTTTATCCATCTTCAGCTCATAAATTGATATTGTCGAAATCATGGGCTGATTACACCGAAATTACAGCAGATCCTTAGCCTAAAATCTCTTCTTCAACAGTGTTGTGAATTTGTACGTTATGGATCCTGCGAAAAGAGGATCACGTGCACACAAGAAGAAGGGTTCCTGTTGTACAGAACTGAAGCGCTTTCCTGTACAATGAAAATCTCTTTCATAAGGTTGAAACTGATGAGGCAGAAATCAGGTTTCAGACCTGACTTCTCACTGAGTTCTCACAAAGTTGTGATAAAGAAACGACGACACTGTGTCCGGAGAAAAACAGAAGCACGATCAGTGATGAGGATAACATTGCTTTTTTACATGCCTCAGTCCTATTTTACAAGCCTGTTGCTCTAGTATGTTCATGCTGCCTGCGCAGTTGCCAAACAAAGGACTTGCTGTGGACATGGAGCTGCTAGTTGACACAGACAAGCCATCAGGTTCACTGTTGAAAATGTGGGTTCATTGTACCAAATATCTTGTCTAAATCTATGCCTTGATTGTCCATCCTGCTTTGAATTCTCGCATCTACCGAAGTATATGTGCAATATACAGGAGGTGGATCGGACCAAGCTCATTAGCAGTTGCGCAAACCTCCGGCTTGTCACCGCAGTTCTTGTCAGGAAGTAAATAGTGCAAGTCCAACGGATCCACTTCAGAAGCTACATTTCCTCCAGCACTTTGAACCACCTCCATGCCGACTTCTTCCAACCCGAGCAGGAACGCAGCAAACACAGATGGATTGCGCAACGTGACTGTTAGAAGAACCATTCCACCCACGACACATCGCAACGACAGAGTGTGCAATAGCGGCCAAACCTGCATCATGTCCGCACCAAGTGCCAAACATTAAGTGCGACCCTATCAATTTATCTACAAGAGCACATTGATTAGAGCGGATGGCTGTCAACAATCGTTGCGTTAGTTCAAATCTTATTTTCAGAGAGCATGAATCCGTAAACAAAAGACATAACGAAATCAAGTTCCTTCCCATATTCGATGCAAAGAAGTTCTTGAAAACAGATTTCATGAAGATATCAAGTCCCATCAGTCAAGCAGTCTACAACGCCGCTTTTGACCTCTCGAAGCAACCAGCCCTCGCCTAGAACAAATCAAATCTTGCCTTTACAAAACTTGCGCTATTGACCATCCACCCATCCCTACAACTGAATGTTCAAATAAAAGCCTACTTACATGTCTCCGAAGCCGTATTGCTTGTGTAGGTTTGCGATGGCATCGGGTGCGCCAAAAACC
>NHOP01000431.1:0-15331 GCA_018697155.1 Pyramimonas parkeae | reverse complement strand
TCCACAGTACGCGCGATCAGTCTGCGCACACCTGCTCGTCCACTTGACGTTGCAGCTTGTCCATCCCACGCTGCATCAGCGCGTTGTCCGCTTTCAGCCTCTGGTTCTGTTCGTGCGTCCTTGCATACTGCTCACCAAACCTCCGTTTCACGTTCTCTATGTCGTGGTCGGTGTCCTCCTCCGTCTGTTGGATTGGTCACACGCATGCAAACAGTCCAAGTCCATTATATTGCGGGAAGCTAGAGACATCCAAAAGGACTCTCGACGTCGCCATCACAGTTCAACGCAACAGATATGCAATCAGTAGGGTCAGGCTTGAAAAAAACAGCTCGTTTTACGTTTAACTTGGTGCAATATTGGGCCGCACAGAGTGGAGTTGTAATTCACAAAAATAGCAAATATACGATTGGCACCGAAGCGACGGCCACGTCCCTGGACTTTGCATGGCTATCACGGCGGTGCACAGGGCAACAAGTCTATGTTCAACAAGCGCACGTTGCAGACAACTGGGGGCCAATGATGCATGGCTGATAGTTTGAGGTTGTTGGATAATTTGAGGTCTGGTTGATCGATGAAGGTGTGCCATGTAGTGTGAGGTGTTGGGCTCGACACAAGTGTTGTGTCTCGGCAAATTTGGCCGAAAAAATGTAGCGGGGAGCCGAAGATCGGTGTGTGGCAAAGGGTATCGATACGATTTCATTTTCATGTTCGGAATGTTTTTGTACTCCTTGAAGTGCAGTCGAGTGACATATGACGCAAGAAAACCAACACATGAGAGATGGTGAGACTCCACATGCGCACATGGGCAGGTGCTGCCTTGGAACCAAGGGTTCTGACACCCAAACATCAACCTACTGGTTGTAATTCGTAATCATAAACCAACATACATGTCCTTCACCTCAACCCGGACGTCCACATTCCATGATCAACACCACTGCACCTGTATCGCAGTTGCACTTGACTTTGTTTGTATATTTTTGGGGGACGTAGTGTTTCATTATTACCATGCTACCAAGTGCTAAGCATTGCTGTACTCAAGAAGAACATGCGCTCGTACCTGCAGCAGCATCTCGTCCGCATGGGCCTTGATGTCATGCTTCTCCGCCTCCAAATCCTTCAGCCTGGCTTCTTCGGCCTTTTTGCGCTCGTCCAGCTTCAATGCCTGGACTTTCATTTCCTGCTCGTGAGCAATTGACAATTCCCGCAGGCGGTCGTCCATCTTGAACCTGGGGCACAACTCAGAGACGCACGAATGCTCGTCAGCATGCCAGTCAACTGTAAACTCGCACTGTAGCTTTCAGTAGATTGTTTAAGTCCTGATCGAGCCCAGATGTTTTTGCTCCTCATGATGTTGCTCCAATATCCGTTGCTTGCTCGTGTACCTCACTGGACGAAGAACAGGTCTTCAAAGGTTAAAGTGGCGGACACAAGCCCTTGAGCGGGACGGACTCGTCATACTGAAAATGAGAACAATAAACAAAATAACTTGTAGAACAAAATCATAACCACTATGTCACTGGTCAACCATTGGGCGCAAAGGCTGGGGATCATCCTGATCATTTGGGATATTCAAACACAACGCCGGACAATCTCTAGGAATGTGGCAGGCTCAAAAATTCGACATGCTGGGCATGTTATGTACATGGGAGCTTTGTATAAACACTAAATGAAAACTTGCCTTTAGCACGTTCACCGATCCCAAGAACTATACGTACACCAGGCATAAAAAGGGATTTCTAGTCCGTGCAATTGGTGCAGTCTTGTTTTATTGCAGGACAGCTCTGACTGGATGTCCATATTTCAAAGGTTGATATGCTACCGGACATGCGCTGTCGGACACCGCCTGTGATTGAAGGAGCGAACAGGATCTGCACGTATGCAAGATTGCCCGGCTACCAGCCATTGATCCAACTTTAAACGTACTTGAACTTGATATTAACACTGACACTATTGGTTACATGGGTTACCAGTATTAGAACGCTCGGAGGCATTATTGTGGGTGTGCAATCGTGATACCAGTTTCGGTGTTGACCCTAGTTGACCAAATCACCAACTGTTGGCTGGGTCAAAGTGATTAAAGAATTAATCCAATCACAAGTCGACCTGTAGTAGTCGTGAACGGGTCCTAGCAATATCCTTGTTTTCACAAAAGTTGCAAATAATGACTTGGATGGCAGCCTCTCTGTGTGGGAAAACAACGAATGCCATGGTATGCTTTCTCAGAACTGATACTCAAAGTGACTCACTTTTCATCCAGCATGTCCTGTTGTAGATCCTTGTAGCGGCGGGCCTCCTTGGCTAATTTCTTCTCGTACAGATTCTCCAACTCTTCCGCTGCCTATGTTGTAAATCGTCCACAAATAACAGCAAGTTGACAAACAAATCATTGTCATGTGGCAGAATGACAAACCTTTTGAGGAGAAGATGATGAGCTCATGTCATGCGATTCGCAGAAGTTCACATAGGAATGAAGGAGAGCGAGAATCATCACTCGACTATACACATATATACAGGATGCATTCGTGATACCTTTTTCGAGTTGCATCCAAAACAACCCTTGCGACATGCCTGGTGTGCATGGAAGCACAAGAATGAATTTTGCGCTGATACAGGGTCTATGCAAACATATGAAGGAGGATATTGGTGCTACCCCTTGGCCCGATGCGGTATGAACATTGAGGAAAATATGCAAAGACAAACTATGTTGACAACGCCGCGATTTGCTATCAATGATGGGATAGAGAATTGCGGGAGTCAATAGTTTTGTTTTTCACCAAAATGGAGAACGAGCAAAACCAGCGCAGGCAACTGACTAATCAGGGAGGCATGAACGCGAGCCCCGCAAACAAAATCTTGATCCATGCTCGCTGTTATATTTACTGCGACACATGTAGGATCACTACCAGGCACAACTCTTCACTGTTCTCAAAATGTGTTCACCTGCATGTGTGATCTCTCCAGCATCATAACGCGCTCGTTCATCTCAGAGCCCATGATTTCTTTGACGCGCCGCAGCTCGTCCTCCAGTTTTGCGTTGGCTGCACTCATCGTCTCTATTTCCTTTGCAAACTTTTGCTCCTATTGAGGCATCCAACCCCAATCCAAGCTGGATTCCCAATCAAAAACATTGAAATACCAATGGAATACCAGGTCTGGTTGAAAATGAGCGTCGGCCAGCTTGATTGGAACACAATGAAGCAAACCGGAACAAAATCATGCACACCAGAAAGAACACAAAAGTGTTCTGGTTGCGGTATTGTTGGATCACATGACCAAGTTGTTGGGTCCATGTGACTCTTCGCTGATAAAGTATCCATGAAGGAAAATACATGTCTCGGTAACAGGCTGAGTAGGCTTCTTTTTGTTTACTTGAGTGAAGCCTTAGCTGAGAGCGACACCAATTTGAACATTTGGATTTGTATATGCAAGGAATGTTGGCAGGCAAGTTGACTTGCGAAGGACGAGCACTTGCGTAAAAGAATGTACTAACTACATCAAACAATTGCGCATGAAAACTACGAAGTATGGAAGCTCAGTGCACATCCATAAACTGCAGGATCATCACTTCCAAGCGGCCAATTCCGCAATCAGAATGGGCGAATCGATGTCAACACTGGCATTCCCTTGCAAGGACAGATTGGGTAGCTCGATCATCAAAACAACTCTCCAGGGACAGCATAGATCCATGAGTCAGCATGGCAGATCCATGACGACACATCAACTGTGTCAAGCATGTTTCCACACCTGAGTTCGAACCCAGGACCCTGACAAGCAAGGTCGCTCCTACTATCTTCACAAGGCCATGCAGGTACATCTTCGTGCCAAATCACACAACGTACAGACTGCCCTACATGACCTCCACTAGGTGCCTGCCCAGACACACTGCGCAGCGCTTTGGCCAAGGGCGACGACCCACCTTTTCGCGAGCCTCCTTCTCCTTGCTCATCAGATTGTATTCCATCTGGCTGATGGTCGACTCTAATCGCCCCTGCAGCTCTGCTGTGGTGGCATGCAACTCGTCCAGCTCCTCGCGAGCCAAGAGGGTCAGATCTAAGCCTCTATCCACGGGTAGCTTGTCCTGCGCAACCGTTCCCCACAACTATATGCGAATGGACAATCTCACACGAAGCGAGAGCTCTTGTCTGTGGGGCGTTTAAATTCTCACACAAGCGCACAAGAGATGGATGTAGAAATGGAAGCGTGGCCATCATCAGACACAGCGAAACTCGGCTTGCAATCCCCAAGGCTGGCCTGCATGATGCAAGGTTTCAAGACTTGACTCGAGTGTGCAAGAGTGCTAGATCCAAGGAAGTAACAGTTGCGCAGCAGCCGGCAGTACCCGCACCTGCACGTTCCCATCCACCATGAAGCGCAAGTCGCACACGAATATCGTCCCCACCTCGTCGCACGAGAAACAAAAGTTCTGGTCAGCGGAGATAAGCAGGTGCGTGGCAGAGCTCTTGTGCAGCCACAGCTCCGAGAAAGTCCCGTCCTGCGGGTTGGCAAGGGTCGGGTTCGAAACCCACACGTACCTGCCGTCGCAAGCAACTGAAATTCGGCATACAATTCAAAAATAAAAAATACACACAAGCAACATACACTCACAACGCAATCGATTGAACCTATTCTTTAACCTGTGCAAATCTCTCCAGCATATACTTGTGAAGATTGTCAAGATTGTTGCCAGACAATGATGAAATAGAAATTCGCAGGCTAGACTTGTAGTGTTGTCATCCTAGACGCAAAGATTGGCCTTGAACATAAGTTTTTCTTGTGATCTCTATACATGTTTCCTCAGTTCCTACGATTTCCACCATACAAGGCTTCTACCAAAGCCACGCGCTCTCTACACACTGCAAGGTTTCCTGCAGCGTGAATGTCGCAGTCCAGGCAAAACGGTGTCAGCTGGCCTTAACAGCGCGTCTGCTCATTCTGAGCATGCTTGCAGTGACTCGGTCACAGTATCCTGACGAGGCTGACAGAGCACAGTTATTGATGAATTAACGTCGCCCATAGCAGTAATCATGCACAGCCAGGCCATAATCAGCAACTCCCCGAGCTGCGGTGTTGGCGGCATGCGCTTGCGGAGTCTACAATAGAGCGCTGAACATATGTTCAAGAACCTGATCCCGGCCACTGAACGCACATCAAGACCCTCTAGATGGCCTAAGCATTCACAGACTTGTTGTAGGCACCCCGCTGAAGCTATAGAGAAGAAGTTGGCGGCGGCGTACGATCGCAGGGTGCCCTGGTCGGTGGTAGCAAAGAGCATGCGGTCATCGCGCGCAAGGGCCAGCGCCGGAGCCACCACATCCTCCAGGCGGGTCTCAAACTCGAGATTCCCAGCCACCAGGTGCTTGATGCGGCCGTCTGAGCCGGAGGCGATGACAGCGTGCGCGCCCCAATTGTATTCCACCGCAGTGTACCTGCGCGTCGAGCAAGCGTTCAGTGTCAACTTGAAAATTTGCATGTCAGCCACTTGCTTGGAATGGATTTGCACAGGTTAGCAGGCTATGCTGATGTGTATGACGAGATATGCTCTTATTGGATACACTATGTGTTTGGACTAGATGCACAGGTTTTGAAGATGAGATTGTATGATGGAATTTTGCGCATGACTGAGGTGACATGGATTCCTGACCAGCGGCTAAGGGTCATGTCCCGAAATATGGACAAAACAAGCTCAGACAAAAGATGGAAGCGCTCCCCATTCAGTGGGCCTGGCACTCGAGCCGCAACGCGCGAGCAAAAAAACCAGGTGCATAAACTGTTCAGCGATTTACGGTAGGCACACACAACCTGCACTCACCACAGACGTGTGATGAATACAGTTGTTGCATTGCAAGGGCAACACGCAACAGCTGAGACTCACAGACAGCTCCAAGTCCATGCCGGCTAGGGCATGGGCGGCGTCGCAAGCCAAGTGCTGCTGACCCTGGAACACCGTTGCGCATCAGCTCAACCTGGGGATGTGCGGCGTTGGACCCACCAGCACAATGAAGTAATCAAGACCTCCGAGAGGCGAGTGCGTCCCGTTGTCTTCCACACCAACCTGTCTGGATCCTGCGGGCGATGATAGCTCCAGGTACGCAAATAACACGACCCAGTTGCGCAGAGTGCTCAGGCTCGTCTGGCCAGGGTTTGTTCGTGGAACCCGAGCTCCGCGCGTTAAAACTTTTCACGACGACCCAAAATCCAGACTAAGCACACCATTATCCTCTATGGGAACAGCGCTTACTTGGCAAACGTCCTTGGTCCCAGCCCAACCAAGCACGAGCGCTGCTAAGTGTCCCCAACAATCGAGCCGACACAGCAGCAGCAAACTGCCCCGAGGCGCTACTTCAAAAAGAAAGCATGGCCAACACCCAGTTCAGTCGTTCAAAACGACTTCTGCCTTGGTGACTCCCGGCGGAGCGGTTGGGCGGCGTACTGGCACGTCTTCATGACGCAGTCGCGCGCGTGGTCGCGGGACATGGTGTCCATCTTCCACTCAAACACCTCCCCCGCCGCCGAGCACGTGGCTAGCCGCAGGTCGTTCTGAGACCACGTCAAGTTGGTCACCTGCCCTTGATGGCCTTTCAAAACGCTGGCTTGGGCCTGCGTTGAGTAGGTGCTGTACACCTGAACCACCGCCTTGTTGATGGCTGCAAACATGTGCCCGCCGTGGGAGAATCTCACCATCTGCAATCCAAAACCCAAATTCATCTGCTTAGTCCAAGACCGCACATCGTGACACAGCGTAGCAGCCGAAGAGCACGATAAGCTTGTGTGCAGGGATGCTTAATCATTATAGGGGCTGATTTTCACCGGGAAATCAACAATCACTCCTAAATCAAACGCGTTTCACGGTTCATGGAAACAACAATGAGCACTAGTTCTAGCCGCTGATTTCGCAAGTGTGATATAGCAATGATTTGCAAGTCTAAAATTACAGACGATGTGCTTTCTTGACAGTAATCAGAGACCACAGACGGGGAGAAAATCCCCTTCCCGATATATTCGGGTACTGCTCTCGTCGTTGCACTCATGCTTGTTGGAAGTTGTGAGCCAAACAAAGAAGAAAACAGCGAGTATACTACATCAGAGACCTGGTGCTCATATGCCTTGACAAGATATACGAAATCGAAACCAGCGGGGCCTCTTGAGACTGTATCACTCCACTTATTCAGCAGAATTCAGAATAAAGGGAGCCAATTTCACATCAACCCACTCACAAAAGACTGAATTGTAACATTCAAGGGCAATGCCATGGCTACATCTTCGGCTCTCGCCCATGGACCACAAATACAGTGGTCGGCAAGTGGATGAACAAGCTTGAGACAAATTACATGCTCGCTGACAAAATCTCAATGGTGCCCTGAACAATCCTTGGTCCCCTTATCATACGGATGGTTATCACAGGACGACAAAATTCATACATTTTGGAGACTGGAATCGGTTTCCCCGGTGGAGGCAGAGTCTCGGAACCACGAAAACAACATCATGACAAAGATGCTCGGCCCATTTGTACCTCAAGCGCGTGGAACCTACAACAGTAGTCCGGAGCGATATGACCGTCTCAAACATTGTGTATAACGCTTTGGAGTCTGACAACATGGACCCTAAAGATTGATTTTTGGCACCAGGATACCTGGGAATTGGCGCCACATCTATGCTTCACCAAAAGAGGTTGAAGAATGATCAATCCTTAAAGCATAATGGACTCACAAATCAGGGGAGTCTTCCTTGAAAATACAGGGTTGCAATTCATCAAAGAACAAATACGCTAAAGACTTCCGCCTCGTTCAGGGCACCCAGTCATGGACACCGAGATTGTTAAAGATCTTGAAATGAAAGTATTCAGATCTTCACGGTCCAATGAAGGACCAAGCATACCATCAACTTCGATTGCGGAGCGACAGCACCGCTAGAAAATTTTCGAGGGATGTTCACGGTAGCTGTGCGAGGACTGTATACAAGTCACAGGAACAAACTTTTGGCCACAAGTACAGCATCCGGGAAACCCGTATTCATGAGCTCCAAGATGCCCTTACCTGCATTACATGATCCAAGAACACCGCTATATGTCTCCCAAAAAAACTCAAAGACCAACTTGGTCCTGCAGGATTACATCCAAAACAAGGTACACCGGTATCAACACCAAGACATCGCTAAAATTGCGAGAACTTAGCTATCAGAATATAAGTCACTCTACCTAACATCAAAAATCAAATACCTCCTCTCATGGCTATCAATGTTGTGGAAACCCTTTGAGCCCTGCAACCCGCACAGCAGACCAGGTGAACAGCAGTATGGGTCAAATACAAGGCAACTGTTGCCTCGCGTGTCTCAGCTTCGATGGGTACACTGGAAAGACCGACTCCCGAGTGAGCCCCATGGGGGGCATCTGCACCACACTGGCCCAAACCCAGTGCAACCCGCCGATATCTATCCACTCTACTTAATCCCATATCTGCCACTCATGAGTGGCCATTACTGTGCTCCCCAGAGATATACGCGTCCCTGCTGCTATCTCACCAATACGCATCCCGAATCTCTTTCTACCGCCCTTTTGTTGGCCCTCTTCGCCTCCTCCTCACTGCTGGATCTACCGGAAATCTCCCACTCTTACTGCACCTCCTCCTTATTGGCGACTAACTTGAGATTACCAGTCACTCACCCGGATCTACCGGGTCACTGATCTACCACTGGGGGCAGCTACACATCAACCAACTCTCAAGAGGTCTGTACAGAAATCACAAACAATAGATTGGAATGCGCCGGTACACCGAACCAAGGATACATCAAGCGGCATTCAAGACTGACCACTGAGAAGCGTGAGCCCACGGAGTAAATATGATTTTAGTGGCACTTGGGGGTATCTTTCCGCATCATCAAGATTTCCTCGCTGCCTTGACAACTTGCCCAGAAACAACTGCACAGCACTTCATGTCGTGTTCCTGCTCAAGGGCGAGGCGCGACGAGAGCTGGGAAATCAAAACTCCCCAAAGAGAGTGTTGGAGACACGACTCCCTGACTGCAATTCAGCGGAGCAATACCTAACATTCCACCGAAAATAAGATGTTAGCTGTGCGAGCTGAACGTGCTCTCAGCAGGCTGATTGATGGACGAGCGAAAGGCACATAGCGCCGGGCACAGTGTATGATATATGTTCGGGAAAAGTAGGAGTGGCGGCCCACATCCCTCTCACCTTGCAACCTGGAACATGGAATTCCCGCAGCTGGACCAGGTCCTTCACGGCGACGTTGAATAGCCGCAACTTGTCTGCCATCCCCACCAGCACGTAGAACCCAGAGGGGTGAAAAGAAACGCTCGACAGCTCCACGTCAAACTTCTTCTTGAGCCGGCACGTCTTATCCAGGTAGTTCCATATGCGCACCTGCGCGTCAGCAGGCACGCACGAATCATTTGAAAACTTTGCGTTGTTGAAAGATGGGCCATAACCTCTTACTCTTCGCGTATACAAAAAAGCACTAGAGGAGGGAATGCATTCACCCAAGTGATTCAAATGACAGCTTCGACGCCATTTTAAGTGGCGATCATACTAATCACAGTCAGGCGTGGATTTTGCATTCAGTTGTTAGTTAGAATGAACAAGCAACCACTTCATCCTCGTGCCCAATCTGGTAGCTTATTGCTGTGATCACATCATACTCTGACAGCCATATCAGCAATAGACGTTTTTAAAAGTGAGCGCACCCAGAGTACAGCTACGCACAACCTTAGAAAGAGAAATAGGCCCTTGTGAAATTCAAGCGTGCCGCACTGTCTGTGAATCCATTAATCGAGCCGCGTCCTGTGGATGAATACGTCTCGACACTGGGGCGTAGCAGTGAGGCCTTTGCCACCCCTCGGAGCATTTTGACGCGCAAACAAACATGAGCCTAGAGGGGGGGGGGAGGAGAGCTCACTGTTCGGTCGCTCCCGCAAGTTACGAGGAGCGGGCGCTGGGAGCACGCGTCCATCCCGGTCACAGCGCCTTTGTGGAAGCCTGAACAAATCTGCAAAGAGAACCAGCCATCCAACCGCCGCAGGCAAACGCACAGGCACACTGCTATCAGGCACCATCCAGTGGAGCAACTCATGAAACTGGTGGTGAGTTGCGTGGAGCTAGGCCTCAAGAGCCAGGTGCCCTGACTATCTCTGCACCATAGTCCCTGCTGAATGCGCACTGCATTTGTCATCAGAAAGAGCCTTTTGTGAAACTGCAGTGAGTCCGCTGCGACTAACCGCAATGAAACGACAAGGAGGGCAACAAATGCTGCACCAGCTCGGTTCAGCGCGAAATCAACTCTGTGCCTTCAGAGGTGATAGAAATCATCCGATCCAATTTCCTGCTAGGCACTGCATTCCTCTCCTGTACAGCCTGTACCGTATTTCAAAATCCAAGCCATCACCTAAATCAGTGCGTCAACAACAAAACTGTCAGTTGCCATGTCTGGGAACGGTGTCGCAAAGTAAATGATGATCACTGAATTAAATCATCGGATGATTCACTGGAAGCGGGAACGCACCAGCTCGAAGGCCGGCTCCGACCCCCCGTCCAAGTTTGAAAACACCAGTTTCCCAATGTCCCCCTGCATATTCGACACAAGCATGCTCTCTTCTGATATGGAGAGGCTGGCCCACCGCGGGTTTATATCGAGCCGAAACCTCTTCAGGAGAGCGTACGGATTCGTGGTTGCCGGACCACCTTGATCGCTCTTGTTGTCACCATCGTCGTTGGTCGTCGCATGCAGAGACAACTGCAGCAAACACGTAGCACCACATGCCAGACGTCATGGCGCCAAAATAATCATAGCCTATACTCACATGTAGATATTAAAGTTCGTGTACGAACATATATACTACCAGAATCGCTTGCAGTCGATTTTCTGGGGTTGAAAATGTACCAGGCAGGGCCGCGCTAGCTTTGAGATTCAACTTCAATCGGGCAATCGTGTTGTACAATTGAATTGTCACCATCACACGAATAGAGAGCATCAGAGCCTGAACAGGATCTGGCCAGAGCATTTGTTTCGGGTCTAAGCCCGGCGGGCACCTGCACATCTTGGCTGGGATCGTGCGCAACTGCAACGTGGGAACGCAGGGTCGAACTGTGTGCATCACTGATCATGATGATGTGAAGACACACAGAGCTCAATGTCATGTAATGTTGTTCTTGCTTTATCCCTGGCACAACGAGTTGTTTCAATGCACTGTCTCCATGACAAGGACAAGAAATTGCCTCTTCAGGCGCCTGTTCAGATGGCTATCAGTTTACAGGGATGACACTTTCCGAGTCACGGACAATGCAGCTCTCAATTGGAGCCAACCGAGCATGTACAGGTACAAGAGAAAATGCTCTTGTACCTTTCGCGTCACCGGAACTTCCTTGCAACGCATCAATCAAACCCACGTACTGCTGCTTGGAAGTACCGACGTTTACGCACTGCTGCTGCAGTTGAGGCGCCTGATGAATACCATATTGACCAAGCCGAAAAAGATCTGTTCGCAATTCAACGGATCTACCGTCCTTGGGAGCTACGACATCCTAGAACAGAACCAAACAATGTCATCAAACCAGAACGAGCAGAGCGTAGCACCCTGTGGGAAACACATGGCATGCACTGCAGCCAACAGCAAAGCAAACAACCGACACAGGTTATTGACTAAAAACTTGTAGCTCAATTTATGTAGTACACAGCTAGGGCGTTGCAGAAAATCGGGACCACCTCGTAGAGCAGGAGTTCGTAGGAGTTGGCGATGGTGATGAACCCCCGCGCCATGCCGTGAATTGAGATGTGCCCAAGCCCCTCCTCCACTGCGGGGACAACGCTCTTCAGATCCCCGGCGTGGAAAACTAATATCTTGCCAAGGCTTGTCGTCACCGCCACTTGGTCACCTGCGCGTCCATCCGGTATTGTACAGAGCTCGTTTTCAGGAATTTCCCCGTGCCACCGTGGAGAAAAAGTTCTAGATTGTACAGAGAGCACGTTACTTGGGTCGTGCAGCGAGGCATGCGATGAGTGTGCCTATATCGTTGCCTGAATAAAACCAGCCCCCAAGCTAAAGAAGCTTGCTTGAACAGGCAAATGCGCATAAACTAGGACCTGGAACCTCGTCGGATTGTGTCAGAACGGTGCTGGGCGCACCCAAATTGTACATCGGTGGAAACAAAACATCACCCACAGCACGTTGCCCTATAGTGATTTCATTTTTGCGGCATTGAGGCAGAGTTGCACGGCTCGCACAAGGCGTTAAACACATGTCATATGAGGAAAACCTGATACCTTTCAATGCACTTGACGTCCATCGCAATCACAACCAGTGTTCAACCTGTTCTTGGTGCCGTTCAAATGAAAACCCAATTTGGGACATGCACCATTTACACTTTACCAACGATGCATCGTTTGGTCACATACAACTTCCACCACAGACGCGTATAGTCCATGCCCAACAGTCGAATATCGAATCATTCATATCTGCATGAACAGTCCGTACCTCCGCCATCCAATGGCTATCTGTGAGTGCATCTACGTCGGGATCAGGCGTGCACATGGTTGACTCATCTAGAAGGACAGGACCGTTGTCAAGATCTAGCAATTCGATAGCAAACTCTGCAACACAGTTTTGAGGACGATTGTCTTGAAAATCACACAAGCTTCACCCTCTTGTTCGGGTGATTCCTTGTTGCCTATACATCCATCGGCGACAGTGTTGCGTCAACACTACCCGGCATTAACCTTAATCACATTTCGAGGCTCCATATTGAAGGCTACGCACCGACCAGCCACGCGTGGTGCGTGTACGTTCCCGAGAAGGCTCGTTCCTTGGGAGCTAGATCCTGGAAACTCATCGCCTCACTCTGTTTGTCCATGCGCCAGTACTTCATTAACTTGGGGCCCGTGGTCATGAACATGCTGCTGTCCCCAGGGTTAAACGAAATGTAGTCCACCTCCGTGTCAACCGCCGCCTGCGCCGTCATCTGCAGAGGGAAGCCGTTTCGAACTTCATCAGCGTGATGGTTCAAGCTACCTTGGATGATGTACAGACAAAAGCCGTCTCTTCTCTGTACAACCCTCTATGGTCGATGGAGTGCGTATTCCTACATCAAGCAAATGCAACACGGCAACCAAGTGCTGCGGTTGCATTCTAAGGCACACTTCCAGCGCGTTGGAAAACTCAATCCCTATTATGAGAGTTCGCAGAGCAAAACTGTCCAAGCTTGAAGTACAAATTTGAAGTTTGTCGGGTACGTCTTCGTCCCTCTGCTAACTCTCGTCGCCGACTAAACACGACAAATCTTTGCCCAGACTCAAGTCAACAAAGGCTTTGCAAGCTTCTCCTGGAGCTCAAAGATGAAAACTTTCAGAAACATGCAGAACGACCTGCCTCAAACAGATGGAGTTGAATCAACACCCACAGCAAAAGCTGTAGTCACTGTCCGCTTGGAACCATGTCACAAGTTTGGCAAAGGCACCACGCTCTCTCAGCCTTGCAAACGGGGGATTGTTCTGAAGAGTGCGTGCGCTGCGCACCTTGCCGTTGTACCAGCGCCAGCACGTGAGCATCCAGTCGGGAGCCCCGTTCTGCACTAAGAGGTACTTGCTACATCCACTGCACCATCAAACCCAACAGCACGCATCAGCCCACCAGATTCAATCTCGGGCATCCAACACGTGTGTTACAATGGGTGTATGAGCACGCCCTCTTCCATGAAACGTCAGCCGCTGCATCCCTAATGGGGCCTGTTTGCCCTTGCGAATGCTCAGACCACAGTCCAGGGCATGTGCACATTATGATTGTTCGGCACAACTCGTACTTAAATTACACATGTGTTTGTTTGGCATTCAACGTTTCTTGCTTGATTGAATACCTTGTCTGCATTGTTGCATTGTTGTTGTTTCGTTCATGTACACGATCATCATGTGGTACGCGGATTGTTAATTGATCTGTTACCCAAAACCTAGTTTCATTTGCCAACGCTTGTTTTGGAAAATGTACGTTTGTTGCCAGTAGGGTGGCGGGCATGCTTCGCACCACTTGGAATACACCCAAGTGTATTCCAAAATATACCAGCAATTTTGTTCATTCATCAAATCGGATTGAAGCGCGGCAGCACAGCGCAAGCTGGAGGCGGGAACAGACAATATCCTAGAGCATGAGACAAGAGGCACGTAACGCCACATCCGCTGCCAATTACGCTATCTTCAAAGCTCCACTCCCAGTGTCGGAGATGCCACACTCGGGTGACAATTTACAGTTGGCTGTTCCGATTGATGATTTCAGTGGCCTGAACAAGCTCCGAAACGGGCTTGCAAAAACAGAAATTGGTTTTGATTTGATGCGCGTACATCTTAACAGATGCACAAACAGCGGGTTCTTCTGCAGCGCTACGAGACACCACAGTCGTCAAAGTGTAGTGCAATGTACGAGGTATTGGACTTGCGAGAGCGAGTGTGCAAGTTGGTCAACACGTATCCCGATAGAAGGGCAGCTGGTGCAATGAATACGGGCTATAAACATATCGAAGCAGGAGAATGCAGCACCCGCCATACACGCTCCACACTTGCGTTGAGTACAACAACAACAATCATCTCCAACTTTCTCACGTACTAAGGTGCAGCCATTAGAAGCTCTCTCTGATTGACGACGCCTTCAAATACACAAAGCGCACCACAAATTCTATACTTGGCACCATGCTGTCCCGTCAACGGGAGCTCGGCCGGTTGACAACTGTCCCGAACTCTACCAGTCACAAGGCCAAGAGAGCGAATGGCAGATCTTTCGCAATAGGTGAAAATGATCAAAGCTATGTTCCAATCGGACTCACACGTCGAAAGCAGCTCATTATTCCGCTCTACCAAAAGTACCGGTTGCATTGATGCACAATTAACAGCGTGTGCTGCGACAGCCTTAGCATCTGCTTCCTGTTGGCCTAATCGAGATTACTCCTGGCTGATGACGCGTCGTTGCTCGCTAAGGCCTCGCCGATCGTGGAACCTAGCGCCCAAATTTTTTCTTGCAGATTTGAAAATCATCTCGTGGTCTCCGTCAAAAAACAACCGCTTTCCCAGCGCACGACGGCGCAAAGATCTGTATGGTTAAATCTCAATCGAAAAAGCACCCAGACGCGCCTGTCGCATCACCCGCTGATAACAAGACATTTTGCAACATGTGATCTTGCACGCGGCGGCACCTGAAGGCTATGCAGGAGATGGTGGACGACTTGCACACCTCCCCGCCAATCATAATGGTGCGCACGCGCCGATTCGTCTGCAAGTTGAAACATCTAGATGTGTATAAGAGACAGCACCAAGACATCGCTAAAATTGCGAGAACTTAGCTA
>NHOP01000430.1:0-15327 GCA_018697155.1 Pyramimonas parkeae | reverse complement strand
AAACATCAGATAACAACATGAGGGTATCATCCATCAAGCAATTCCATTAAGTCATCTAGCCTGGATCGGGAAGTTGTAACATTCGTTACAATTGCGTTATCAATGGATTTGTCCATGTTTTGAGAGTGGCGTCTAGGTGAATGATGACAGTGCACAATGTGTGTTTGTTTTGTAAAACCCGAAGTTGTGTGCAATGAACAACGAAGAGGTGCCTTACAGTCCACCGGGCATCTTCAAAAGCAGGCCAATGGCCTAGTATCAAATCAACCTTAGCCAGAGGGTCATGTTTACTCTGGTTACTGAGGGTATACGCTCTTCCGTCCGGAAGCTTTTTTGCGACATGACTTTTTCCCGTGTTGTAGGGATAAGTGTGACAGTTGGTATACTTGCCGCAGCAATCGGCGAGCATCAGTGAGTGCTAGGAAGTCAAATCGAGTCTGAGTTGATTTCATTTTAGCAGTGGTAGCCAGCATAGTTCACATCAGCCAGCATAATCTGAACGCCGGTCCCCTTTCCTCTTCCTTCAGCTAAGTGCTCAAGAGAACTGTTGGCGAGTCTTGAGATGAGAAGTGTGTAGTGTATGTTTCTGGTAAGAGAACCTTTCTTGTGAATTCTCACCTCAAGCGTCTCAGTCCCATCACTACTAGAGGATCGCAGTCTGATGTGACTCGTAGATCCAGGATGCGAGCGTATTTTCATTAGCATCTGTGCATGATTGTGTGAACAGTCATCAAAAGGATCAGAGTCGAGAGTGGAGCCTAAACTTAAACAATAGTCTCACGTTTATCCTTACATACTGGCATTTGTGGAATCCGTTTAATCATTTGGATGTTGAATTGTAGGTCAGATATCTGGTCTCTCCATATAGTATGTATGGGATAGTACATATATTGACCTTAATGCTTGTGTCGTTCCGTATGTCACTGAGTTTGAGGGGTTGCAAACGAGAATGACTATCAGCTGATGCACGTGCACCCTATCCAGAAGAGTACAATGCGGAACGTTGTCGCTGAAGAAATTCATTCATGTCAACAAGACTATTCTGTATTTCCGCGAATAACTGGCGGTATTGGGAGCAGTGAAAATCATGTTGTTTTCAGGGATTTCCCTTAGACTACAACACAAATGGAGATCATTGCACAATTTACATGTTCAAAACACATTCATTTCTCGGGTGCTTAGATTCTGGTTGGCACGACTGCCGTCCGCCTTGTCATGCACGTGCATACTCAAATGGCATGTGTCGTGTTGTGTACATTTCTGAGTTCGTTGTGTACAATTCAATGCAACCACAGCGCCTCGGTGCTTCACACCTCGGTCTGAACAGGCCTGGCACTAGGTAGGGGCAGCGCCAGTGGCTAGGGCTGTCCTCGAACCAACCCCCCGTGAACTAGGGGGTTGTGTATTACAATTTCAACGTGATTATTTTCATTATGACTTCTTATCTTGATTTCCATGTTTTGATGTTTGCTGTCATCATGATTGTTCGTGTGGTTATCATCACATTTATTATGATCATCATTAGTATTATTATAATGTAATTAACCAGTCCCAAAGGTTGCAAAAAGTGGAAAGTACATACGTAATTGTTGTTCTCATCACATTTATTATGATCATCATCAGTATTCTGATGATGTCAATAACGAGCCCGAAAGTTGCGAAAAAAAATGGATTCAGTACACCCTTTTGACGCTATATTGTGAAAGCATGCACGGTTTGGGTGAACGTGCGTCAGTGGTATGTCGACGGAAAGCGCAAAAAGTCCACTATCAACGCCGACGAGTCTGGGTTTGTGATCTGGTTGTTCTGCTATTGCATGCAAACATCCGTATTTTCATCTCAGAAAATCAAAAAAGTGTCTCACCAATAATTGGCTTCCGAATCCTGTTTCGTGTACATGACAAAGCATCACATAACCTCTTCGCTCACATACTGAGAATCTGTTCGCATTTATGTGGGTGTATCGAGGCTTAAAGTCTTTCAAGCCTTCTCAGGTTTTCAGGTCTCTTTTTCCCAATTTGCATCCACAAGTACTGTCAACGTAGAATCATCCATTAGATGGCTTGGAAATATCTGCTAGACCGCATGCGGTACTGATGTTTTGCTCATCTGCTTTTGTATTCTGCGAAATCATGCATGATGTGTTATCATTGTATTTGTTTCTGAAATCTTCACCAGTATTCAATTCGATGGTGTATGCGTATTGATGCTTTTGATCCAGGTCTTCATCCTTTAGACCTGGCCTAGTGCAACACTGACATATCAAGCAGCATGATTGTATACACGGGCTGGGAACACAAATAGCTGATTAACTCCAAATATGTACATAGTTTGAACAGAGCCGGGGTTGGCAGGACATTGGGCTCATTTGCGGCTGTCTGAGTTCAAGCCAGGGAATGGGTATTGAGATGGTCAAGGATTTGTCAAAATGCCATGTTGCCTGGCCGGTCATCCTCGATTTGTGAGTGATCGCCTAAATGATCACCATGATAAGTGGTGGTTCATAAATGGTTCTGCTGCATGATATCATGGGTAGGGTTTGCATCTCCTTAACCGAAGCACGGATCAAAATGTGTACGAATTTGTACACGAGAATACATTTATTGATTCTTCTGCACACTGTTTTTCCATTGCGACAGGTTGGACAACGTCTGTTTGTGCAGCTGGTCAGCACTCCCTGGGAACAGTTTCTGCCAAAGCGATATTGTTGGCATCACTATAACCTCGAAAAATCCTGCCTGAAACATTGATCAAGCACACCACAGGCATAGTCCAAGCTGAGAATCATCCGGCTTGCGATTGCAAAATAGGTTTGAAATCAGATGAATTGATGAAGACAAAGTTTGAAACTCCGTGACTTGTGGTTCACATTTCACATGCTTTTTCAATGCAACTGTCAGTGCGGCACCAAGGTGCGCCATTCATTCACATACATTTGAGCTGCCTACCAACATCTTCTGGAACATTCTTTTGACGGTGGAGGTACCAGTATATTCGCCGATGCAACTACAAGGACTGAATAAACAGAAGATCGATTGGTTTAAGACCTCATATAGTTCCAAACACGGAACTGTATGAGATTAACTGGGACAAATCATTCTTATGAGACATCAGCATCACTCCCAATTGTTTTGTTACGGTTTCCACTCCGCCAGTGGCACTCGGTGTGTGCCTCCGTGCTATAGTGCTAGGCATGTCAGATATGCAGATGAAGTACAACCTGACACTTGAGTTGTTGAAGGAGATGCAAGTTGTTGCAAGAATTGTCAATCACGCAAAACAGAAATCTGTGCAAAAACTTCACAACTACACCTGCAATGCGTGCCGGTAAAGCATTATGAACCACACCTGATTGCTGCCGTTTGTGGGACCCGGCTTGGTGCGGTCCATCAGTGGTGATATCGGCAATTCTGCCTGCTTTTCCAAATCACCCTGGGCAAAGAACTCATTCTCCAGATTCCTCACCCAAAACAAATGCTGGTCCCAAGGTAACATACAGTGCCCTATGTCCGCCACCTGCAAGCACAACATCTAGGTACTAGACTCAAACGGGTGAGCGTGCAACTTCTTCTCAATCGTAGCTCAGCACTCACAAAGTAGTTGTTCTGAATGCATGTAGATGGTCTGTTTAAAGGCATCACTAGGACACAGCCAACAGGAAAGCTGCCCATTAATCACTGTGGATAGTGACATATTATCATGGACCGTGCATTCTCTAGATATGTGTAGGTTGTTGCGCAAAAACTGGCCCTTGAGCAATCGCAATTCAAAACACAGGATCATGTTTGGCTGCCAGTGAGAAATCAAAGAAAAGGATACAAACATGAGCACATACTATTGGAAAAGGTATATAAAAAGGTGCTTGAGCACTACCGACATGGTTCTCCCGCCCCAATATATTTGAACCAACCATTCTGATGATCAATTCTGAGATATCCAATTACCCCATCCCGCCCCTTAGCTAATGTGACCCGCGATTAGCGAGTTCTGATTGCCTTGAATTCAATGTACGAATATCCAGCGGCTCAACCTTAACAAGGGCAGCAACACGCTTGCCGGATTGAGTTTATCGGTGTGTCCGTGTGCATGCTTTAGTACTGCGTCTGGTCGCTCTGGGCACTTTTCTTCGGATCGCAACCACACACAAATTCAAGTGCCACCATTATTACCACGTATCGTGTGCCTGTGTCGGTCATGCTGGCTTGCTGCAGATGCTAGCAGTGAAGTGTACACAACGTTGCAATTACCATTTACAACCCTGCCTTTCGTAGCTTTGCTTACAATACAACTCAATGGGTATGATACACATGCAAATCTTGAACGCTGAAGCAACACTTTGCCGTGTCAAGTCTTATTGATGACACACATGCAATTCATCCAAGGATCCCACATAGCTCCTGGACAATTTGCATTGAACATCAACTCCAACTTACCTTACAATCAAACCTTTGGATTACAAACCAAGTATCGTGGACAAACCAACAAATGATGCAGATGTTGTTTTGCATCTTCTCTAATAGGACCCATGCTAGAAAATGGTTCAGTTAGTTTGGGAGAAAAGCTACCCCTACGGGCCCACAAGAGCTGGAGATTACCATCTAAACTACGAGTAAAAACAGGTTTCAACGCTAAGCTTCATCGTATGAAATTGTAAGGCAGAAATCGATTTCTGCCTTGCAGTGTGCCTGTAGTGAATTGCGCAGCAGGTTTGACAATGTTATGGTAGAATACGCAGTAGCCACAACAGAAAATATCTGGGCAAGCGGTTGCGTTGTTACCGACCTTAAGGGCGAACTGCATAAGGATGAGCATTTGCTCTGAGGACACATCCTGCAAATTCACCCCGGAAGCTTGCTCAAGGAGGGTGTTGGGCTGGTTCGGGGCCCCCAGTTCAATATCAACGGACCTTACAACGCTTGTGCGCTCGCGAGATCCCTTTGAAAGAGCAGCCGCCATCTGTCAAATTGATCCAACTAGCCCATTCAGATTTGTGCTAGAAACGCGGTACCTTTTTCTTCACGCTATGTGGGGAATTCTAACGCAATGTACATGTGTCGAACTGCGTATTGCTCAAGGGCGGCAGGTCGCGAGTGAGTCTCAAGATGTGATGAGAGGCAAGCAAAACGTTGAGCAAGTTCACCTGGTTGTTCTGACAATTCAACGTTCAAAGCTAGCCATTTATGGACTGAACAGGCACTAGAATATCGAGTTGCACCATATTTTCTGGAGACACTATCACAACGCAGTATATCAGTGCACAGACAAATCTCACAGGAACTTGCAGGACACGATCTAAACTCAAAAACAAGGAGTGGTATGGCTCATTTGAAAAATCCTCCCAAACATACATATTCCTACACATGCTGGATATTGTACTCAACATGTCATGGCAACAAGATAGTTTGTGGAAAAGTTGGAAGGAAAATCTATGTTCAGTTGATCGATCAGGATTTAGGGCAACAGGAGGTACCTACCTTTGATCTGACCATTGTGACAATGTCAAAATGTCTTGACATATCCGTGGACAGCACCAAGCCAATCACAGTGACCCGCAACAATTGCTTTGAGTCCGCTGAGAATTTTGCCATGAATTCGAGCTCATGCTTGTCCGCCAACAAAAGTGCCTGTATGTTGGTAGCAAGCATCCCAGCAGTGAGAGCGCAACCACACCCTCAGAAAGATATGCATGTCGGGATCATCCTCAACACCTTTCCGTGCGCAGACAACAATAGCACCAGCCTCTATGCTGAATGTAAACCTCATACCGCAAACCAAACATAGCACTTAGTTTCAGATCTGAGTTCACAACTGCGAATATCAACGTAAATTGTCAGCCATCGGATAGGCCAACGAATTATTTCGGTACATCCCGCAATTCCGGATAAATGTCACTGGCGAAACCCACGATTGCGCCAGTCCCCTTCATGGCACCTGATAGATTGCGCTGTTCTCATACACCGCCTGGTCGTTGTAGATCTTGGCCAAGGGCTGCCCTGTCTTGACGGCGTAAGCGTTGTTGGTGCCGGGGTGGCCGTAGTCGTGCACCGCCGCCGCCAGCACCACCCCCAGCAGCTGTACGCGCCCGTCATGAGTCTCCCGCAGGTGCTCCGCCAAGCCGCTCATGGTGAACATGGTGGCCAGCCGGTTGGTGACGTCCGCGGCATGGTACACGTTGTGGTAGGGGTTATCCAGGTAGCCGTCCTCCAACGCCCACAGGTACGACGCCATCTTGGATCGGGAAATCTTGAGGGGGCGCATCAAGTCCCACTCTTCCAGCACCTGCATCACATGTGGAGCGCCATTGTTGCTAGGCAACACTGTCGTTGTGCAGGCAGAATAACCAACAAGTATTGCTCCAGGCAAGGTGGAATTGAGTGACAGAGACACGTTCAGCGCATCCAATAGAACTTTGCCGTAATCAACATTAGTCATGGAGAAATGTTTCACAGTATGCGCCTTAATCAGACCTGCATTGCAGCTGAGGGTGCCAAAATTACAACCAAAGGTAGCATCAAAGAGTGTGTGAGCTTGACATCCTTGAAAATATTCAAATTCAGCAGGGTTGACGTGATTGTTTTCTTTGTTGGTAGCTCGCCAGTGTCAATGACACGGTATGGCATGACAGGGAGACTTGAATTACGCTACACAACAAAATGAAACCGTGACAGTGCATAAGACCTAGATCTTCGGGGATGCATTTTAGCTTTATTCTACAGCTCATTGAATAGAAACGATTATAGCATCCTGATGCAAGAAAGCTGCGGGAGCACCTTGAGTCCCACAAAGCAAAGAGTTCCTTTGAGATGAAGCGAGTACACATGGCTCAAGTCCAGGTCATAGGAATGCCCCGCATTTTCAAAATACGCATAGTCCTCCTCCGTCATCTCCCTGCTCAGGTCATCCAATTGCAATGAACTGGTTGGAGACGATAAACAGTCAGAAGAGTAACGTTCCGATGTGCTTGGGCTGGTCTGCAACAGTGCTGCATATCCTTTAGGATCCACCTGCACATATACAAAACACAGGGGCAGTGAAGAGATTGCTTCCCTCACGAATATCTCATCATACAACAGACATGCCTGAGATGGATCACTTTCTGCACAGAAAATTATCTACACACGCACACACTCTCCTGTGATGGCTCTCAAATGCACTGGAGGTGTTGATTCTTCATAAGCCACTGAAGTTCCTCACTGGTCCGCTACATCATTCGTACCTTTGGCAATACAGCTTAAAACATGCGCTCACCAATTGTATACGTGTTTTCTAGGCACATCGCAAGCCAATTTAAAGTCAAGCCTCAATCTAGCAACATCGTCCGCGAGGAGGACAGCTGAACACACCATGATGTTCGTCAGGCTGCTTTCTGAAGTTTGCCGGCGGGTGCTTGTCGACGCCAATATGTAGTCCACAATGTCTTGCCCATACTCAGCCTGTAGTTGGCGTGTTTCCAGTTTGGGCCTGTGCACATTGTCTGCCTCAAGAAGCATGGTCTTTAGCACATTTGCCTGCGACACATACATTCAGCGCATAAGAAGTATTCAAAGAAGGTTCCACGGATTTGAAGATGCAATTAGTTATATACACTTTTTGTGTTAATGGGAGGAGGATTGATATCAAGTCCGCTACCTGCCGGTGTCCATTGTCATGGTCGCGTTTTTTGCGCATGCGGTAAAATGAACTTAAGTGCTGAAAACGAAGAGTTTGAGCTTTACCTGGCAAATGATTGTTGAAGGGTAGTTGGTAGTCACATTGACAATAGCCGGATCAGCTGCAGTCGCAACATAAGTTGACCCAATTCTAATTCACATGCACTTATATCATTGGAATGAAATTCCACCATCACGACATGTCTGTGAATAGTTGAGGCCCAACCATACCGCTCACGTATTTCAACCACAACTGACTACACCCAATATCTTTCCACGTTTACGGATGGGTTGCGCTCGTGGCTTGCACCTGCTCGGCAAAGTTGTTCTTTGGCAGCAGCCACCGCGCCCAGAAAGGCTGCGCCTTCGCCATGCTTCCCAAGTAAAGGGTCACCTTGGTAAGCGGGGACTCGAGATCAACAAGAGGAGCATCAGGATCCAGCCTCATGCTCTTGATTCTCAAGTCGCTCAGTTCGTGCGAGAGAGAGCGGTTCCGGTACACCAACGCTGCAGCAATCATGAACATGAACACCAATATGGGGATGACGATAACCAGGATGCGGTAGTGTGACACGTTTCCTGTTCCTGATTCCATCATCGCGTCCAGCGGGGGAACGCAGTCCAGAGTGTGGTAGTCGAACACCAGGGAAGTCTCACTCTGCCCCGGCTTCGGCTCACACGTGAGTGCTGTAGATCTTGCATCTTTCGCCACCACTGTGCATCCGCTCCGGGTCATGAATGTTGCCTGCATACCACAGCAGAGCCTTGATGATGATCCATCCCACAAGTCCTTGGCGCTTGATGACGCCACAACAACTAGTTCACACCAAAGTATCTGGTCATACACAGTAGTAGCCAAAAAAGGAAACGGAACAATGAATCAGTCATGTGAGCACACCTGCATTGAAATCGCCACACGCGGATAGAGACTGTTGATTCCCGATTGCAAACTCAGGGCAAACTCTGGCGGCATCTCTAGCGTGTCTTTTGATGAAGTCCAGTTGCACGTCTCAACTGTGGAGTTCGTCCTGCTGGAGCATTGTGCTTCCAGTGTGCACACTTGACCTGAAATGCATCGACTTGTTTGCAGCTTGACCTCGAGAATGCCTGTCGAGAGGGTCAGTTGGTTGTGGCCGGTGTTGTTGAAATCCCACTCTTGAATAGAGACTCGAACAGAGCTTGCTGACAACGTCCTTGATCCGTTCCCCACAAGAGGTGCCGGAGCCACCACCCAATGACACTCCGAGTTTCGAGCAATAAGAGGATGTCCATCCGTATTTGCCTGAAACCATGCTCGTCCCAGCCAAACGACAGAATTTAGGCCCATGTCCCGCTGCTGAACAGCGTGTGAAATCACACAAAACAACTTCATGAGCCCATAAAGCCTCGCAACAATAACAGCCCATACGTGAAAGCCACCGTCTCTGGCATAGATATTGCACAAGGTTGGATGGTGTTCTGTCGTACTAGTCTCCAGGTGGGCAGTGCTGGGGCCACGTTCACAAAGTCGCACACTTTGTCCTGGCACATGCGTCCAAAGTAGCCTGCATCACAAATGCACTGCCCCAACTCCCCCTCCCCCACTCCTGGAGCACACACTCCCCGCTCAGCGCAAGGCGGGCCGCCCTGCGCGTCGTAGCAGTTGGAGGTGGCACTACCCTTGGGAGCTTGACTGGTGTCCAGTACGCGCGCTGTGGCCTCAAACCCAGCCGCCTCCACCACCTCATCGGATTGCAGGCGTACAAACACCGCCATGCCCAGCGGCGCTCGCACGCGCAGGCCGGAGGTGTTGAGGTCGCTGCGAGTGTACACGACAGTGCCGTTGGGAGGGTACTCCCACCAGAAGGCTCTACTGGAGGGAGCTGTGGCCACCTGCACCACGTCGTGGCCCAGCTCCGTCTGCAGAGAAGTGAAAACGACGTCCACCACACACGCCGCGCACTCTGCTGGCGGATGCACCTGCAGAGTTGGGAAACAAATGCTTGCATTTTCAACCCATTCAAAGTGCACAAGCTAGCACATCTGGACGTAGTGAGGCATCACTTCAGCACGAGTGATCCCTCATGTTGGCCGATTAGACATGCTGTTGGTGCATGCTGTGACACATGAACAATCTGAAGCTTGACGTGTGCACATAATCCAAATTACTTTTTGTCCGGGCAGTGATTATGTCACAAATGGCTGAGACCTTGCATGGAGTACATCACTGGGTGGTCTAGTTGGTCGGTTGGCTTGATTCTCATCAGGTCGTGGTTTCCAGTCCTGACGCGGAGGCTTCTTTCTTGCCCGATGATTCACCAACCATCACACTAGCTGCAAGGTCACCTTCGGCTACCAAGTATCACACCAATTGTCTGCACAACTATGATGGTACTTGGTGGTTGAAAACCACTCGCAGAGTGTGAGCATCATCATTCACGGATACCACACCATGCGCAAGCGAATGGTTGCTTGGCATGTGGCACTTCAAGGCTCCAAACACACAGTGGTGACACACCTCCCATCGACAGTCCGCAAAGGAGGAGTAGGTGGCAGCTACGTTAGATTGCAGCACCACTGTCTCCTCCGGCTGCAGCTCATACACGTTTGTTCCTAGGCAGTGCTCCAAACTGCAGTCCACTCCCGATCGACCCTCCGGGCACACACAAACGCCGTCACTTCTGCATGTCCCCTCGCCGCACCCTCTGGGGTCGTCTTGGCAGCCCAGGTTTGAGTACTCCGCGTTGAACCCCATCTCCATCTCCATCATGTTCAAGCGCCGGATGACGTTTGATCGAAACTTCACTTCCAAGGGTCCGGCATGGCGAACGGCACCTGCAACCACCTGCCCACGGAAGTGTGCCAGGAGGCGGTGCGGAGCGCGCGGATCCACCACCTGCACAGTGTCCTTCACGCTCATGGGCTCCAAGAAGAGCAAGGGGAACTCCACCAGCACCGGAGGCAGTCCCGGCGCATCTTCCCCCGACTGTGTCTGTGGCTGCGGCAGAATCCAGTTGCACTTGGAGTTGGGCGCGTACGGGCCTTGCCCCATGTGCCCGTCTGAGAAGGATCCTGACACGTTGTTTGGCAGCTCCACCGTGCCCGAGCAGTAGCGCGCCTGCTCTGGAGGAGGCCAGTTGTCCCAAGCCCCTAATGGAAGGGGTGGCCGCAGCACCCCAGGGGTCTGTCCTGGTACCCAATCAAATGTCTGATTCACATAACGAATCATTGCCTCCAGGCCGTCGTACACTCGCAAGTCCAGCTGCTTTTCAAAATCCGAGGCCTGGATTTGTCGCGTGCTCCATCCGTTTGCGTAGAAGAGCTTGCAGTATTCCACCTGAATTATTCAAAATACAACCACGTTTCATGGAAAGGAGTGTCATCTGTTGCTCGAGTCGATCAGTTTTTGACCAGTGTTGCTACCGGTATTGACAGATGAGCCGTTTGCGTACGGTGTTCTGTCAGCAAGAGGGATAATATAGTCTGGAGTAATTCATTTGTCAAGGAGAATCTTGATAAGGATGATGCCCTACATTTTGCTATAAATAGGCTATTGGCACAAAAGCGTTCTGATGTGTTCATGATTGCCAGTAACAAGGCCTGCGCGCACAATTTGATATGGGCCTGGCATTCACAGGACAACAACCAGACCATCAGCCACATACTGGAAAACTTTGTGTAAGCCTGGTACGCGTTGAGGCATGAGAAAATGGTGCACTAGCCCTTTCTTGAATTAAGCCTTGCACAATATGGTTGATTTGGTGGTCAGATGCTTGACCGCAACGCAATCACATTTTCGATTTACAAAAAATATTTCATTCATGAACTCCTGCAAGACGGTCATATGCTTGTCTTGTCAAATTGTGGAACATTTTTTTGGGGATTGGAAGCCTCTGGCAGGCAGAGTTCAAGCATCAACACGCAAGTACCACAGAACCAGCTGCACAGTGGAAGTTGTTCAAGCGCCCAACCAATGCAATTCTAAAGCTTTCTTAAGGATCCCGGGAAGGTGAAACCTCGAGATCACAACACATACAAGCTCATTGACAATGGACTTGTCCACCATCTGCTTCATGTGCTTCTCCCAGTATCTCTCTCCACTTTGGAAAAAGAAGTAGTTAGGCAAATTGCTGGACAATATTTCTGCTGTGCTTTCTTGTAACCCCCGCGGACACCCTTGGATTTCACCCCCCACAATGTTGAAGCCAAGCATACTGAGTCGTCCTTTCACCATGAAGTCCAGCTCCGGGCTAGAAGCTCCAAAAGGCTGAAAGAGCAAAGAGTCGAAAAAATGCAACATCATTACTTGTTTGTTCAATAACCGTATGCAATCAATCAAGTTCATGTCTGCTATCAAACTTGTAAGTAAACACGTATGCACAGCACACACACACCCAAAGAAGTCTTGAAAAGCTACAGACTGTTGGGATTCACCAGCAATATGTATGGCAGTGCAAACACAGAACATCGCTGGCTGCCAGTATGCTACCCGCTCATTGAATGAACATGATGAAGAAGCAACTCGGTTACTGAGCTGAATCCGCCAAGCCGCAGGGAATGAAGTATGTGCTGATTATTGATGAGCCAATCCAGCCATGATTGTTGTTCAGACAACCAAGATAGCGACCAAGGACTCCACAACGAGCTCTAGCAATAACCATGAATATTGTAGGTTCAGGGCGCGGAGCATGGTATGCAAAAATACAGTTTCGAAATTCATATTTGAGACTTAATATGCGGTCACCTTCAAGGCATAGCTGGCATCGTGCACTTCTCCAAGAGCTGTAAAATACTGTAACATGCGCCGATTAATAGAATCCTCAGCCCACTTGCGTGTAGTCACCGTTAACATGCTGAACCCATAGTCCCAGTTATGTAGTTCCTCTGTTGTAAACATGACCTGCAGCCCATGCACATCGAAACAATGGATGAAATAGTGCTTGAGAGTCCCCAAAAGCTTTTTCACCAGCTGCGGCTAAGACTCGTGTCGACCATCGGAATCCGAGAAGCTCAAAGGGGTTCGTCCATGGGTACAGTTTTTGGGTCTCTTTGCAATGGCACCCTCATGCTGAACACCAGTTGAAAGTCAGATACCTGCGGCATAAATGAGTACTGACAAAAGCAGCCAATCGAGTGTGTGGCAAACATTTCAAAGTCTCTCAACAAGTGTTCTCTTGAACAGCCCACAGCCTCACACATTTCGATTCATGTCCCAAACAGACAGATGCCGACATTGGTGGCCAATGCAAACCAACAGTTTCTTGCGGGCTGGTGACGCAGGTCCCTTGAACACTTGTTCCGTGCACTTGCTGCAAGTCTGTGGTATAGGGAAGTCAAGCCGAACAAGAATTGGCAGACTTTTCTTCTGGTAAACGGCTCTCACCTGGCTCGGGTCATAGACGCTGGAGCCTCCAGGTGGCACGATTTGGGCGTCCACCAGTCTTGCCTGATACAAAGACTCCACCTCGGCAAGGTGGTCGCACAGCACCAGCGTCACCGTCTGCTCCGCCGGGACCACATCTCCACGTAGCAGCTCTTGCCTTGAGACCTAACAAAGGGCATGCCATGAACTGGCCAAGTTAGGCTGAATCGTGTACTGGTATCATGATTGTTGAAACCGTGGTGGGTGATATGGAGATCGGCATATGAACAAGCAGAGCTATGAATGATGGGTATCTCGCGTCTGTACTAAGCCATGGCTCGGAACAGGACTCCCACTCGTAGATGCAAGAGTAGCTTTCCAGTTGAGCAGTTACCGTCTTGCTTCCTATGCTTGTAACTGTAATGGAACCCTGCCTTGTGGATTGATGTATAGAGCAGTATACATACAAACCCAAGAATTTTACTTGATGAATCATATGGTTTGCTTATTTGAAGTGGCAGTGCAAGAGCATATATTAAATTGATGACCTGATGTAATGCAATATACTGCATCTTATTCCCCACAAGAAAGAACACTCATGCACACTATCCAGCTGTATGTTGTACGCACATTAGTGTTTGATTTGATTGTACGTGGCAGATCTTGATCGCAAAATTAGTCTAGGGAGTCACGCTCCCAAAGATAACAAGAGATGATTGGTCGGCGGTTTTAAGCCCAAGACGCAAACAAGATTTTGTCTTTGGCTAGCAGGTCCGCTTTAGTTGAAGGAAAAGGCCTTGGCTGTGGGCGAATGAGCTTTTCAGAACTGGATTCCATCGGGTCCACAAGTGTTGTAGAGAGTGCAAATCGTTCCTGTGTAATTAGGCTGGGATCATCAAACGCAAAAACGCATACATGCCATGTTGTTGATTTGTAAGCGCGTCCACCTTATCAGCGCAGGCGTCAGACATCCTGCGGACAGGTGACATGTGCACTTGTTGCATGCTTGTTCCTGAGAAGGTGCGCAATAAAGCGAAGACGCCTCTCTGAAAACTACGTATCAGGTTATCTCCCTCACACAGGCAGCTCGAGTATAGATGAAAGCGTCAAAGAACTTTGTTGTCCTCATTCTGATGAAATACAAAACTGCATGGACTTAAGTCGCCACAATCAACCCGTCAGTCACAGTGTCATTTGAAGAGTCAAAAAAACTCCAAATTGTGCAACTCTCTGTGATAGACCCACATGAAAATACGTGAGCCAAACTATTGTTCAGATGGCGTACCCCAAGTGCCTTGAGCTTGTGTGCACTCGCTGGATACAGCCATGACTATTGCGCACAAGGCTTTGATTGGATACAAATCATTGGAAATAGTTGGCTTTGTGATAAGGTATGGGCGCCAAGAACGACAATACACAAATCTGATACTGCGTTGTGGTGCAGCATCTACGAGCATGTAGCTCTCCAGCCAACATCGGCACACGACTTGGGGCAAGACAGCTGGTGATTGGTTACGATGAATATGTAAGGATGCGGCCCCGGCCCTGCTGGACAGGTAACCACATCAATCATACACATAACCGAATTCCAAATCCGCCCAATATCGCTCAAGTGAAAATTTCACCAACCTTTCCCAATGCAGACTCAAAGCATAGATCCGTGTAGATGCGTCCGACAGGATCTACTGCAGATATTGCTGCGGCACTTTCAAGCGATCCACCCCTTCTGGTATGACAAAAAGAAGGTCAGACGGTCGATAGTCGATTTCGGTGTACATGGCATATGCTGATGTAAACACATTGGGGGATCTTCAGGGCAGTCGCACCTCCCTGTAAGCAAGCGAGAAGATGGTGATTGCATGCAAAATAAAGACATGCATCTCTGTAGCCTGGAACACCGCGACGCGCTTGCCAATCAGTTTGTGAGGAGAGTTGACATGAGGATGCGCCACCAGCTGGAAGTATTTGCGCAGCTGCAATACACTCAAGCCAGGAATTCTTCAGAGGGTCTGCAAAGTTGTACCAGGCAATGATATTTCCTGGTGGTTGTCTAGGCCATTCCCAGAATAAGGATGGCCCGTCAATCAGATTGCCTAAATGAAGACCCTCACTCCTATTGGGGCTTAAACGCAGGACCCCATGAGTCAAGACATCGCCGTACCAAATATTGTGTCCGACGTGTTTGTGCGGTACCACTATCAAAACTATATTTGACTATGTAGGGCCTTCAATTGAGAAAGCACTGCAGTGAGGGGGTCGAAAACCAGCAGCTGGAATGGGCAGACATCAGGACACCCATGTCGCTGAGAGACATACAGGTAGGGTAGGAGTAATCGG